>BMAU01006098.1:0-16989 GCA_019973935.1 Trichonephila clavipes | reverse complement strand
AAAACTTCAATTTTCTTGTATGAGTCAAATTGACTCACTTCAATAAGAATAGGCATATAACCAACATCTGTAAATCTAGTGTTAACAGTAATAATAGGATACAAACGGTCATAGTAAAATGTCTAATTTCTTTGTTTTAACCAAGTTTCGTTACTGTGCTATGCTAATTAGTAGATAATTTTGATATTAGATTATTAATAACAATAAAAGCTAAAATGTAAAGAACTTGTTCCTAAACAATGCTATCACAGCTTTATTAATATAAGACAAGACAAGTAAGGTAAATATCTGATCGAGATATTCAAGAAAAATAAATGTATATGCATACCGTTTTCTGAGCCGTTTTTAGAAATCAGATTCAGACGCGAAATGAGGAAGAACCGGAAAACAAAACGTAACGTGAACCCATTAAATTCGAATGATTCAAAGATCAATAAGGAATAAAAAATCTTCTTGTGTGCTCACTATACAGAGTTATCGCAGGAAATTGGGTGGCCAATTAGTGAGAAGTATATTCGTAGTTGCTGGTCTAAAAGGTTATAAGATTGCAATGAAACAATGATTCTCGGAAAGAAATAAGAAAATGAGGTTAAATTTGGCCTAATAGAATAAATATTTTGCAGAGCAACAGCAGTCATAATCTTTTTCGATTGAATCAAACTGTCAGGTAAGCTTTGTTCTATTTTTATTTTTCTACACAAAATTTCTTACAAACATGCCCAATAAGTTTTAAATAAGCGAATCGTGTAACTTTTAATCGACAGCTAAACGGTTAACGTAACCGGAAATTCTCTCTGTTTTTAACTTCATATGCAGATTCGAATTAACGACTCAGCAAACGACTTGACAGTTTAAGAAATAGGCAGAAATCGCAGGGGGAGAAGTCAGGGGAGTAAGCAATTACCTTACTTTTTTCAGTTTCCTTGGTCAAATACTACCAAAGTTTTCTGTAGCTGTAGAACAGCTACAGGAAAAGACGACTGTCCTTTGTAGGGAAGGCTTTCTAAACTTGTAACACAAATTTTAGTCAGTTCTAAACTCTTGGACAACACTTGTGAAATTCCATCCCTCTTCTAGCTCACCAATTATTCCAATAGCTCTTCATAAACGTATTACACGTTGCAGCGAATGTCTAAAAGTTCTCATTTTCCTTTTCTCTTTAAGTTGTCTTGCCCTACAAGCGCTGCCTGGATGCGTTTTGTTTGCCCTCATGTCACTTCTAAGATGTCATACTCTTGATATTTTAGTAAGCATGAGACATTTTTACTGAAATGGAATTTAATTGTTTTGATTGCAAAAATCTCTTTTCTACGATTTGTGGTTCATGATGAAAAATGACAACATTATATATGCATATATATATATATATATATATATATATATATATATATATATATATATATATATATATATATATACTATTATATAATATTAATAATAGTGATTCTAATTCTTGTCGTATGAATATTGATACATAGAGGGCTTAAAAATTTTTAGAAATAATTTAGATTATATATCTCTCTCTAAATTTAGTTTTTATTCTAATTATTTGAATCTAGTAAAAATCGGTTTTGATGTAAACTGAGCCGAGTTTTTGGATCTACAATTGAATTTCAATAACTATATATTAGAAATCATGACAAGGGATTTACTCCCCAGCTAAAGGATATAAAGTGATCAAAAAGTTGATCAGAGGGGGGGAACTAAAAGATATATTTGTAAAGTTTTTATAATTAAAAAAAGAGAGACCTTTAATTTGGTCGAGCAATATACATGCCTCAATTTATAGAAATATTATGCTTAATTACTTACAAGGAAATAATATTCTAGTTACTGATCATTCAGAAAAACTCAATAATAGAAATTTTTTAAAAATAAGTACTGCTATAAGAAAACTTAATAGTTTTGTATTTTATTCCATTGACTTTTTCTTGTTATAATATGTTTCCTGTTCTTCGTACTAATATTCAGAAATGCCTCTCCCTCGGTTTTAAAACAAATTTAATACTAAGACGTGATTCTTTTGTTTTATGATGAATATTTATAATAAATGTCAATGCTGATATTAACGGAAAATGATTACTTAATAGAATTTGATTGTCTCCAAAATGTTTTGATATAACACTGATATGCATAAGTGTTCAAACATAGTTTCATTTATAATACCTAGATCCGTTTGCATCACATTTTTACTGATTTTTGTCCAAAAAAATTGTTTTTCATTCCGATATCTTATTACTTACTAGCCGTTACCCAGCTGCTTCGTAGGGTATTTCGTGATGTTATATGAATATATATAGACTTACTTTATCTTATTTTATTAATTTTACTTCTATGTGGTACTGCTAATACTTCCTTTGTATTAGCGGGAAAAATTAACTTGATGTTGTGTTCACGAGGTAAGTTTTATCATCTACTAGTTTTTATTATAACAATTTTAACTCTATAATAGTAAGTAGTCTATTAAATTTTATTATTTCATATTAATAGTATTGAGTATATTGCTTGGTATACTAATTACATATCTATAATATTTTTTCTTTCTCTATGGCCCAGTGTTTAGGCAAAATACAGGTGAAAGTTGACTGGTCACAAAACATTGTTTAAACCATCAATCTTGGTTCCTAAGTCTAAGAGCTTTCTACTGTATCTAATATTTCTTGCTGCTTTGACTAGATATACTTAGGTTTAAAACTATTTGTATATGTTTTACTACGCATTATATTTTTCAAAACAATAAAATTCCTAATTATAAGGTATATGAATAATTTATATATATATATATATATATATATATAAATATATATATATATATATATATATATATAAATTATTCATATATCTTATAATTAAGAATTTTATTGTTTTGAAAAATATTCTTAGAGCTCTTGCCCCATTGATTTACAAAGTTCAGCACATCTAAATTATAATCTAAAATTGGAGTAAAATAATCTGTCGTAACCCTTTTCCCAATAGGATTTCCACAAACCCAATTTTAGTGAATCTTTACTCAATGAAATAAACATGCTTGCCAAATTGCAATTTTAAATCTAAAAGGTCAAACACGGATTTTCTTATCAATAAGCTCCAGTAACCACCTTTGACAGTCACTTTCTGTAAGACCCGTTCTTAGCGAATTTCAGTTCAATAAAAGAAACATGCTTACCAAATTTCATTACTGTAGGTCTAGTAGTTCGAAAACTGGATTTTTATCAATACACCACAAAAGATTCCAGCTCCCCCGTAGGAGTTGATTTCGGTAAAATCCTTTCTAAGTCTAACAAATGCAACATGGATATCAAATTTCAATATAGTAAGTAGTAGTTCAAAAATGGTAATTTTTTTAAAGATATGTCCCAGCAATTCCTCACTCCCTCCCCCATAGGAGTCAATTTTTATAAAATTCGTTCTTAACGGATGCAAAATGAACAAAAGAAACATGCCTACGAAATTTCAAGTCTGTATGTCTAATTATCCAGAAACCTGAATATTTATCTATAAAGCCCCTTAAGCCTTCGCAACGCCTTTTAGGGGCAAATTCTCTCAAAATCTGTTCTTGGTGGATTTCTACTCCATGCTTGTCAAATTTCGAGTCTGTTAGTCTAACAGTTCCGGATATATCGTGATGAGTAGGAGAGTGTGAGTCACTTTCCTCCTTTATATATATATATAGATTCAGTCAAACTAGACTAAATATTTTAGGGTAAACTAAACTCAGTAGCTTAATATAATTTAACCACTGTCATATTCTTATTTAATTTTTAAAAATTTAAGAAATGTATATAAGTGTGTTTTCTCTTTTATTAAGCCGCATTTTTAATTCAAAATTATTTTCTAATACTTATAACTATTATAATTAATATATATGAGCTTCAATTATACCTTAACATTAAAAGAAAATATTCAATGGGAATAAACTATCTGGTAATTTCGATATTATTATATATATATATATATATATATATATATATATATATATATATATATATATATATATATATAGACGGGGAAAATATCTTTTTCAATTATTATATATTGCCTAAATGTAAAAAAGTTAATTTTGATGAAATATGATTCACATACATTTTATGTTATAAGTTCCTTCCCCCTATTGTAGACTTTTCCAGAGAAGAAAAGTCTAAACCATCACACATCTACGCAACGTAACAAAGACAGTAGAACGAAATAGAAAGTTTGTAACAGTTATCTGATATCCAATTTAGCTTTTCGAGTTTATAAAGTTTTGTGAAATGATTGTTAGCAAAAACTTCCCGAATTTATGCTGCCGTTTATCGTAACTTGAAGCTCTGAAATCATTGTTCGATATATTTTTTGGTTTTCTTATTCTATTTAAATATTAAAGAATCTTTTTCATCTTATTCCTCTTCTATTTCGTTGTAGAATAATGTAAAAAGCGAGATTTTTTTGGAGAACAATACAGTGGAGTGTAATTTACAACGATGGTCCATGTTTATTTCTTACATTTTTTTGTAAGCATGGATTTATTACACTTTATTGATTTTCCTTTTTCCAGGGAGCATCTTCTAATTTCCCAAATTATTTGTGCTTTATACATACATGTAATATTTTCGGTACTTGGTTTAGAGCATTTTGTTATTAAGATTTTTTTTTCGGGTGTTTGTTTGTGGCACAATCGAGGAAGAAAATTCTTGTTAATTAGAAGTCCACTATTATTTAGTTACGTAAAAAACACAATACAAGCATAAAACAAGCAGCAACACGAAAAACACAACACGCTCAGTTTATAGGGCGTTCACAAAAGCATCCGTTGTTCGTTTCCGAGATCTCAATTTTAGCAGTTAGAATCATGTATGATTTATAGTATAGGTTTTTCTGATTGGTTCGAATACGCAGGTAATGCAAGATTTCATCACTCTGTTTTAAAAACGTTAACTTGTCAGTTTTTTGTGTTATAAAGTTGTGATTATTTCCCGTTAGGCTAGTGAATTTAAAATTAATTGCCATGCGAAGTCTTGTGAGAGAACTTGGTACTAGTAACACAAATTTTGGTGGATTGAAAAAAATTGTCGATTAATGATTTTCTAGAGAAATTTTTTTTGACGTAAACAGAATTAAATTTGGAATGCAGATATAAAGTATGCGCTCAAGAAAGATGTGTAAGGCTAAAGTTCAGTTCTCATAAGTAAGTTAACAGTGACAAAATATCGAATTTTTTCAAATTGCGACACCTAATTTACTGCATTGAAATGTAATCCCAGTAGTGAAAAAACTTAAAAGTAAGTTAGAATGGAATTTGTAGCATAAAAAATAGCAGCGTTAAGCTGAGACTATGAAAAATAAAATAAAATTACCAATAAAAGACTGCGAAACAATAGCAAAACAATAGTAAACAAGTATTTAAACATGGTACATGCGGCTGAGAGCACTGCCGCATGTACCATGTGAAAATGAGTCTGTTGAATCTCACTTGGGATCGAATCTTTTACATCATACACAGTTTATAAATTGGATGCGTGTACTTTAAATTTCAGGTTTTCTCTACAGTCAACCGTACAGTCCTTACCGTACACATTCACGTGCTGCTCCCCGTATTCCCTTCAACAAAAGTAAAAACCAAGAATGAATGTGTTTGTTATCACCCAGTTACTTTTTTGCCGCGTAAGCAGGTCAATTCATACTGATTTGAAACTATCTACATCATACATAGTTCTTAGTAAATTTCAAATATACTTGATGACATTTCGCTTGTACTATCTGAACACGCTAAAACCTGCATAGAAACATAGGGAGAACAGAGCATGGAATTTTAGACACCGTTCTAACATGCGTGGAAATCCAAAACCATCGCTTATCATCTGGTGCACTTTGGTCATAACCTTTAAAAGGAACGGAAGTTCGTTTAAGACGAAATAAATCTTATGTGTAACTAGTTCCTTCAAACTTGGGTATCTAATTCCGTACAACTTACATGGAACTTCTTGTCGTCATACAATGTGTAAGCGGCATTTTGTCCATCCATGTAATAAAGCTTTACAATTCAATCTTGCTGTTAGACTGTTAGAAACATGTAGTCAAATTACTACGGTATTAGTGAACATAAATTAGACAGCAAGATACTGAACTCAAACCATTATTTGTTGTTTTGTTGCCTCTAGGGTCTGACTAAGTTAGAAAAGATCCATTACATCCTTGACTCTCAAAAAGTCGAGCACAAGAAGGGGATCTGTGTAAATATCTTTACTTGTGAGATTCGTACAGCGCATTATGTGTCGGAAAACCATTAACTTCATATAAGGAGAAGACATCAACAATAACAAAATGCTCTATATCATATCTAAGAACCTGTATATTTTCCTGTATTCTTTTGTTTTCGAGATAAATTGAACTAACTAGGTTCAGAGTAGAACAAAATGTGGATCGTGTCATCAACGGAACAACAATTCATGTTCTGGTGCAGGCAAAGGTTCTTGCTTCAACTTCTTTTGCCTCTGCATTGCGCCGGAAGTTTTCGTGCTAAGGTACACAGCTCCAACTCTCTGTTAAGATTTTATTGTGAAGAAAAAGGTATTGCACGCAGTTGAAAATTTCTAAATCTTAAAATTTTTTTTACCATGACTGTGAGAGTGCGACTGTAGTTTTTCATATCATCTTGAATTTTTCTCGAAATTGGAATGTGCATACCTCAGCGTTTCTCAAACCGTCGGTGCAGCCCCCTTGGGGTCGTGATAACTCTATGAGGGGCTGCGAGCATACTGAAAAGTCTGAATCAAAAGGTTATTTTATAAAATTACTGATTTACTGAAAGTAAACAAAATACATTTTGACATAATAGTAAAAAAATAACATTAACGCTGATATAGTATAACGCTGTATTAATACTACACAATGTATTTCATAATTAATTTAACAGTACTAAGTTAAGAATAAGTTTAATAATTACCAGTGATCTCATGATCTTGTCACATATAAAATTTTGTACCAAAATTAACACTTATCTTGATAGTTTATTCAATTTATAATTAATCCTTTAACTGCCCATTAAAAGTTACGCAATGCGCTCCCAATGCCACCGAACACATTGACAAGGTCCTTTTATTGTATTCCATAGCTTTCGGAATAATTTTATCGATAGCAGTGTACAGAAAATAACGTACTTCGAAAAGACGTATATATACGTTCGGGGAAAATAACGCTTTAACTGAGTGAGATGTTTATATTCACTTAAGATGGCACTTAAGAGGCTTAAGTCGTATTCTAGCTTTAGGATCAAAATATAGTATTATTGAATTCAATACATTGTTATTGTATGGAGGGGAAGGGGGGGATGCGATGAAAATTATGATTGAATATTGGGTTGCAAATATTGAAAGTTTGAGAAGCACTGGCATACTTTATACTACCTACATTAAAATTTTTTCCCTTTCCTTCGAACGTAGTACTCACTGAAAGATTACACATCAACGAATCACCCAGTACATAGTTAATTCAAACGCACAGACTAAATTTTATTTATGAGAATTTATTAAAAGTGAAAAAACTACGAATATTTTAAATTTTAATTTTACAAATTAGTTGCATTTTTCGAATCTTTGTAACAAAAAACTTTTATAATGTGGAAGCTAAATACATTTTCCCTTCATAATAAACATTTCTATAAAAGCTATGTTTTTTATTTGTTATTCGACTTCAAGAATTCTACTTTATTTGAATTATGATTTATTCGAAATAATTTTAAATAATTTGGATATAATACTAAAAATTACTTTACCAACACTAATTTTACCGAAAATCTCCAAATTATCAATATATTAACATAAATAATAAAAAAACATTTTAAGTATGGCTATATTCATAGAAATGTAAATATCAATTATTTAAGCAATTGCTAGCAGTTCCATCTTAAAGAAATTCTTAATCTTTCTGTAAGAATTTCCGTTGCGTTTTATGTAATTTTCTTTCAATACTTAGCTAGCGATAGAGAGCTAAATATTTTAAATATACATTATACAATTTAAATTATACTTATTAAAAACTTGTAAATGTACTTTAATCACATCTGTGTGATATCTGTTAAATTTCAAAATAAAAGTTATACACTGTGATACATTTTTTAAAATCTTTCACATAACATTAATAATGGAATTACTTTTTAAATATTAACGTAGTAATAAGGGTCATGATGGCGAAATCATAGCTGTCATTATTTCTGTTGAGTCACAAATTCAAGTCTTGATGCCGTCAAAGACCTACTGTGTAATGCTACACGTTAAATTTTTCAAGGTTCAAAGTCGTCATAATGGCGTTACAGTAAGTTTGGAGAGAGTAATTGTTAACGTTACACTTTGTGAAGATACACTAATTCTATTGGGTTTCTAATCGCGAGTTTCGAGTTTCGTAATTTTGAACCTCGCTCTAGTAGAGTTAGCGTCCCACTCTCCATTCCAACGTGAGGACTTTAATCCTCGACATATTTAATGTGCTTTTGTCATTCTACATGGCAGGTATTTTGTGGCACCAGGAGCTTAACCCGTGACTCTGAGAACTGAAAAATTCTGACTGCAATATATATAATCCTATAACGTTAATACAGTTGGAAACATATGAATTTATTTTGAGAATTCTACATTCAGTTTTGCTAAACACATCAGAAAAACCGTAATTCAGCAGGATATTAGGGTTAGAGTAAACGTGAAAATCCGTCTTCGAAAAGCCAGATTAACAAATCACGAAGAAGAATTTTATTATGTTACTTGCCTGGGAAATCTAAGTATTGGAATAGCTCCAAAATGCAGCTGTATCAGATCCACAGGTATAATAGCTGCAATATCAAGAATGAAGCTCTTAGATTTGATGTAATGACATGCCAGCTTTTTACTTTCACAGACCATCAACCCTTGTTCTAAATATCCTGTTCGAAATTGGAAGGCAATATCCAGCGCAAATACTATGTCGGTAAAACTATCGAGACAATACCACATAGTAGACCAACCTTCTTGAAGTTCTGGAAAAGCCTGAAAGATAAAATAGGAATTCGCTATAGAAATCATATTGATAACGAACAATTTCTCAGAAGAAAACCTTTATTAGCATTTAATATTCTTTTGATTACCGGAATATTCTATGTACAGGGTGGCCATAATTAAATTGCAAGTGTTCAAGGGGTGCTGGAGAGAAAAGTACCGCGAATATTCCAGTGAATTTTGTTATCTACACGCTTCAGAACATGCGCAAGTCCAAATTGCAAGAAAAAAAATCGCCTTTTTCGCCCAATAGATGGCACTGTATCGTTGTTCAGACTCCACCTGAATTTTGTTTCATTCAGTCGTTTCTTCTCTAAATATTGCTAACTGTGTAATTACTCATTTTTTAAACAAAGTAAAAGTACAGAAAATTAAATAAATGTTTAAAAATATAAAAAAACAACTAAAAAGGCTAATCAATAACAGCACGTGCTTTTTAGTTTCTAAATGAAAAGAAACGACATATTTCTCAACAAGAGGGCTCGTAACATTCTCTCACCTTTTGATTTTTACATTACATTAAGAGAACAAAAATCAAAGCAACTCTCAATAAGTCAATAAAATTATTAACACTGAACATATGTAAGCAAAACATGAAAGTACGTAAATTTGAAAAATATAGTGATAAAAAGCTCAAAAGTTAGTTATAGCGGAGATGTTTAATAACTTTCCTTCCACTTCTAGTTTTCTTTTCACAGTCAGTATTTTCAGAGTTCAGGATTTTAATATCTTTATCAGAAGGAACTGGATCTCTAACTGAGAAAATAATAGGATCATCGTTATTTAGTTCTAAAGGGAACAATCGTTGTTGTATCATTGTTTTCAAACAAATTGTCACAGGACATAAAATTCCCAATGGATCAAATATCTTCTGTGTAGGTCATAGGATACTTCTTTGAGTATATTTATCAGGTTTGAAATCAGCATTCTGTAAATTAAAAAAAAAGAACATCTTCATTTCTATCTTATAAAAGTCCAAGCACTGGGGTTGGTTCAGCTAGGTGAATCTGTACAGGTTCCAACGTGTGTTCCCAACCTCGAAGATCAAAACATGCCGTAGCAAGTAATTGTTTTGCTTCTTGAATGAAATGAGAAAGTTCTTCTGTACCACACACAGAAGTCACACAATTGTCGCCATAAAAGAAGTTTTTCAATTTTTCTGAAGTGTCTGGAAAATCCTTTTTTGTTTCCTTCAAATGGTAGTTTAACACTTATGCCATGATAAAAGGACTACAAGTGAGACCAAATAGAAGTTGACGATGTCGAAATACCTCAAATGTTTTCTTTTTTCACAATTCTCCCTCCACAGAAACTGAAATTTGGAGAACAACCTTTCTAATATCAGAAATTATTCCAATAGTATTTTGGCAAAATTTCATTAAAAGGGGTGGAATTTGCTCAATTAAATTTGTCCCTTTCTCCAGACAATCATTTAAAGATAGAACGTTCTTGACACGACAAATAGTGGAATTGGTTGTAGGTAGTGGGTTGGTAGTAGTAGGTTGTAGAATTTTTCGTAAAGATACCTCTATAAGGCACACAAGTAATAACTTGATTTCCCCATTTTTTCTTTTGGCACTTTCTCAATTACCTCTTCGTTTAGCCACTCCTTGAAAGCAGCTTCATAAACAGTGCATACACCTTCAACTTTCATATTCTGGGAAGTTCGAATGCAACGTTGTTCAGCTACTGATCTATTAACTTGTACAATTTCCTTTGCTTCAATTCAAGGTAACTTTATAATTTACCTTCCTTTCTCGTCTCTAACCACTGTCTCCATAAAGTTCTTCACTGCATTTTTCTGCATTTCTCCTTTAGATTTAGTCTCCACTGGATCTATATTCCCAAGATTTCCATTTACCACGGGTCAGCAATTGAGCTATTTTCAGCAATGAACAGAAGCGTCATCTCGTTTTAATCCAGGAACTTAGCCTTTGATTAGCCAGCCTAATTTAGTTTCATATGCTACTAATTCACAATCCAATGTCCAAATGTTTCCTGAGAATAAGTATCCACAAAAATCAACTCCTCTCAACAGTTCAATATTTGGACAGCCTCTTTCATGGTCAGCGAGAGTTTCTTCCCTTTCAACTCCTTCTCCCAAATTCCTTTACTAATTCAAGGAATTTTCCCCCAGATATATTAGTTTGATCAAAGACTTGAATGTAAAAGCTAAAACTACTATTCACATTCTGAAAAGTTATTTCATACACTCTATGGTCTTGTTTTTGTAAAGTTAAAACACCAAATGTAGAGTGAATTATATTTTTCATTTCAATAGGCTTTAAATTCATTTCATGAGCTGTCTTCTTTAATAAGTATGATCTTTGGGATCCACTGTCAATAAGAGCTCGAACTCGTCGTATTTTGCCTCCTGCCTTGATATTAATTTGTAAGTTTTGAGAACTTCTTCTGCTGCACAATGATTTGATAAACTCTCTGACATCCAGTTTCTCTTCCAAATCAGACGTTTTGACTCTCATTTTGTTTGTTTGCAATTCAGAGCACATCAAAGCCCAGTGTCATTTGTTACAAAGTAAACACTGCACATATGGCTTACAAACTTTCGACCGGTGCCCAAACTTTAAGCAAGTGAAGCAACATTGTTTGTTTTTCAAAAAAGTTCTTGTTTTTCCTCAAAATCCAGTTTTTTAGCTTTATTCCTTGCTTTCATGACGTTTCTCACAGAAAATACAGTTATCAAATTTTTCCTCTTTTCTACTCCTTCTGAAAACAAATCTGTAGCAATTGCAAAGAAGAACGTGATATATATTTTTTCCCTCTCATTATATTTTACCTTGGGTGCAAAATCTGTTTTCACCAAAAGAACTCTTTTTTTCTCCTTCTATTTCTGTTTTCAAAAAGAGTAGCACACTTTTCAGTTTCTCAGTATAAAGATTGTTTGATGTGTCACCATTTGAAATTGCGATAGGGTTGCGTAACCATAGACTAAAAATATCTTGCAGTATGCATGACTCAAATAAAGGAAAAAACATTGCCGAATACTTGTCAGGTGTTAAGCAAATTAATTCTAAAACTTGTAAGTAAGTTTCTAATTTATCATATACTTGCGAAGTATTTAATTTTCTTTTCATTTCTGTCGTGTTGATTATATCTAATTTCTGTAACTTCCGAACATAATACTCTATAAGTAATACATCCTTTCCAAAACGTGATTTTAAACTTTTAATTGCGTTAGAGTAATTTTCATTGTGGGTGGATAACTGTCTATAATTTTACGTGCTCTTGTTCCTTTACTCACAGTTTGAATCAAATACTGAAATTTATCTTCATTTTATATTTTATTAACGTCGTGAATACTCTTAAATTGAATCAAGATAGCCAACCAATTCTTGATTTCACCGTTAAATTTAACAAGTTCAATTTTTGGAAGCTTAAGTTTTCGCTTAGTTTGAGGAGAAATCGGGTAGACACTTCCTCTTTCAAAATTCATATTTTTTATTAAAATATATAAATACACAATAATTTTGGTATCAGTTATCTTTGTGCTGTATTCTTCAACTGCTAAGTATTCGGCTTCATATTTTCCGCCATCCGGATTTTCCAGAAGAAAATCGTATATTTGATTATCTAATTCAGTCAAATTTAAATAAATTATTTACATTGGCGAAAATAGATTTAATTTCTCTTTCTCTACAAGATCATCAGCATTTAATTTTTTCATTATAGCATTATATGATTTGGTAATGTTAGCTCTCATAGGTCCTCGTTTCTGTACTAACAGTTCCATTTTTTTCTGTTTCTTAAAAACTCTTATTCAAATAAAAATGGACGTACCTTATTTCACAATCACTTCTTGGGTCATCATAATGTTGAGACTCTATCTGAATTTTGTTTCTCTCTCATCTCATTTAGTCTTTTCTCCTCTAAATATTATCAATTATGTGATTTTCTAAATATAAAAGATACGAGCTTACTACATTATACCGAATCAAATTATTTCATATTCTTTTTTCCCCTATTACAAAAACGTTGCCATTCACTTAAAACAAAACTTTTCCAAACATAGATAATAAATAATTAGCGCGCACGTGCAATTACTCAATTTTTAAACAAAGTAAAAGAACAGCAAATTAAATACAGCTTTAGAAAATATAAGAAATAGCTTAAAATGCTAATCAATAACTGCACGTGCTTTTCAGTTTCTAAATGAAAAGAAACGACGTAATTTTCAACAAGAGGGCTTGTAACAACAGTATTTCAACCCTTACAGTGGCATATACAACTTTTAAAATCGATACACAGAGCATAATGGCATTCTAAGAGGAATATAAACAATATAAAGCATCCCTTAAGTTTATCAAAATTCCATACAATTTGCTTCACTAATAAAATTTTTACAGTATCATGTAGTCAAAAATTTACGTAAATTAAGATCACAAATTAAACAATCCATAAAGACGCTTTGGAAAATGATTTAAACCATTATTTATTCAATGAAATTATTACATGATGTGCTCAATAAGCGAACCACCAGATGCAACGCATAATGAAAACGTAAAACAGCATGGTCCAACGTCACATTTAAAATCTCTGTTGTCACGCACCTCACGTGTCTTGTTATGCTAGCTTTCAATTCAGCAACAGAATCATAAACCATGTTCTCTATAAACCATATCTTTTAGATGTCTCCACAGATAAAAATCGCAAGGATTCAGGTCCGGTGAACGTGGAGGACAAGCGTTTTAGAAAACTCTACTTATGACTAGGTACGCACCAATATGTAACATTTTTTTAACAGGTTTAGTGATGTGAAAGGGTGCTCCGCCCTGCATAAATATCGTGGTTTCTAAACAATGTCTCTCTTGCAATGCTGGAATCAATGGTTCTCTCAACATCGTGCTGTAGCTAGTTCCTATAATGGTTCAGTATTTGGGACCACTTGCAGTTGTATAAAAAAAATATGGGCCCACAAGAAAATCACAAGTCATTCCACATAATTGTTGAATGATTTCTACCGTTCTGATAGAATATCTTCACTAACAATGCACGTTCCTTTGTATTCAGAGCAGTGTTTCTCAAACTGTGGGGCGCGCCCCCCTGGGGGACGCGATAACCTTACGAGGGGAGTGCGAGCATATTGAAAATAAAAGATTTAAAAATATTTAATTTACTGAAATGAATTAAAACAAAATGCTTTTAGACATAATAAAAAAAGCACTTTTACTCTGATATAATTTATAGGCGCGCGCGATATTAAGTCATCAAAAATAAAAACTTCTTCAATACCTAATTAGCTATCTTTGATCCTATAGCCAAACAAAAAAACTTTTATTTGATTTGTTGTAATCCCATGATGAGAGATTTTTTTATATTACGCTTCCTTTTTAATCCTAACATACTACTCATTCAGAGAAAAAACAGATCCCGAACCCAGAATCGAAAAAATTTAGGAACATAAAAAATTCATCATTGTCATTATTTTTGAAATACTGCACATTATAGCTGTAATCTGTTTGACCGTCTAAGTTATTGGTACAGTTAGTTATGACCCCTCTCTTATGTGTTGGTTTCTCATTTATAGGGAAGTTGTAATTAATGTATTTCTGTGTTGTGCTTTTTTTCCATGAAAAGAGTTTTATGATATTTGGAAAACCACGGAGAGTATATATATATATATATATTTAACAGTATTCTAAAATATATAAAGCACAACGAAAAAAGTTTTACAAAATTTTTTATTAGCAACATATATATTATCATAATGAATACACTTTTTACCCGGAAGTGGTCACGCGGGACACACAGATTACGAAATCGTTAATTCTGGCAAAACTGTTTATTTTTTACCAAAGAAAAGTTGTAAAGTCCTTGAAAGTAGGTAAGTATATTTTCTCATAATTAAATTATTCACTGAAATTACGATTTTTATTGTGTGCTATAAAAATAATTATAAAAAAAGGATTGGGGTGACTCAATAACCCCGCTGGACCATTAGTATCGAGTGCGTGCCTGCTCCAAGTTTAAAACATGTTGAAATCTTTTCGCTTTAAATATTAAAAATAATACAATTATTCTTCATCTGAATTTTATATTATTGTTCATTATTCAACATCAATTCTAAATGATAATTCTGTAAGGTTTAAAATTATAGTTCGCTTTAAACTAATTATACTTTGAGCAATCATTTGAAAAAAATCATTTTACACTTTTGTAAACATTGTAACCCACTTGGCTTTACTCTCCTTACAATACAGCTATTATATCAAGAATGTTTCATTTTCTTATAAATGAACTCGTGCAAGCGGGTACTTCAGCCGGTATACTTTTACTGTATCAGTGCTCCATAGTAGTTTATAACTAATTAATTAATACTAAATTAAGAACAAGTTTAATAAGTATTAACGACTTCCATGGGCTTGTATTGCAAAGCAAAGTTTTTGTAAGGAATGCTTTTATGATTAGAAATTGACCCTCTGAATTCTTTTTCTACATTTAGCAGATATCTATATTTTGTCTTCTAAGCAGCCACCGCATTTTGCAATATGTTCAGTTTAAAAATTAGAGAAAGGAAAAATAATATAATAATTATCCTATTATTTTATTTATTTATTTATTTTGCTTAAAAGTAGTATACAAAATTTTTAATACTTATGTTACTAATTTGTATGGTTTATAATTAAGATCGCCTATTGTAACTTTAGCGTCAAAGTGCATTATTATTGCATTCAGTACATTATTAATGTATAAGAGGGGCGCGATAAAAATTGTGATCGAAAAGGGGGGGCGCCAGTATTGAAAGTTTGAGAAGCACTGATTCAGAGTCATGATTGACAATTAGTCAGTGAAGTCTTGTTTTTATATTGTTCGATGGGCTTAAAATTTGCATATATGTCGTCGATAAACATACATCGACACATATATGCAACACACAGCACAGCGCCATCTATCGGGTGAAAATGGCAATTTTTCTCTTTTTGCATATTTGATTTGCACATGTTCTGAAACGTGTAGATACCAAATTTCACTGGAATATTCCAGGTAGTTTTCTCTCCAACACCCCTTTAACACTTCTAGTTTAATTATGGCTACCCTACATTTTTTCTGAGTTTTCAAAAATCTTTTTTACAAAAATATGTCATTTTGATTCAAGAGGTAATTCGTAACGTCAATGTGTACTATTTCCAATAAATTATTTCGTATTACATGAAAAATATGCACTGATGTTATGTACTATTTTGTTTCTTTCCATTCTTACTCTTTTTCTGTTTGTGTTGTTGCTAATCCTTAAGAGACTGATGATTTCAAACAAGATCCATTAAACTGTTCACTCTTAAAAAGTCGAGCACAAGAAGGGAATCAAGGTAAATATCTTTTTTAGTGAGAGATCCATACAATTCGAGATATGTTCGGGAGAAGCCTTGTGATCCTGACACTTAGCGCAGATGGTGAAAATCTTTTTGTTCTCAGAGAATGAAAGACATTTGATGTGACCCCTAGCAAAATACTATGAGAGTACAGTTTCAGAGCTTTTACCACACTTGAGGGCTAGAGCCTGTTTGGATTTATTACCTACGTACCAATGATGAGAAGGAAGACCCTCCTCTTCCACAAATTTCGAGAGTATTTATCCAGTATAATTCCACAAAGGAAAGAGTGGAGGATGATGGAGTTTTGATGATTACAGGTCTCCTTCGTTGACTCTTATTATTAATAGCATTTATTTTATGTAGTATTTTCAATCTTCATTAGAATTTTTCGTTGGTTTGAAAAGCAACGCCATTATTGTAATTCTGTTCTCTAGTGGTAAAAATCAAGATATATTCTCTCGGATTTTACAGAAGACAAAAATGAATATTCCATAACATGTTTGAACGTTATACTATAAGAAAAATGATTAAATAGTTGCATAACTTTAGCTTTTTTTATAAATATTCACGAAATATTAGCCTCTTAATTAAAATAGCTATGGATTTTTTTATTTACAGTAAATGTTTTTTTTTTTCGAATTTAGTAAAAAATGTCA
>BMAU01006097.1:505000-669500 GCA_019973935.1 Trichonephila clavipes | reverse complement strand
AAGATGGTTGCATACCTCCATGAAACAAAGGCAAAACAGGATTACTTCAGAGTTTCTCTAACTGTGGGGTTCTCCCCCTTTTGGGGCCGTGACAACTCTACAAGGGACGCGCGAGCATATTGAAAAGTCGAGAACAAAATATTATTTAAAAAAATTACAAATTTACTGAAAGTAAACAGATAAAATACATTTTGACATAATGAAGATTAAAAGCACATTTACACTGATATATTACACTTATAAATATATATCAGTGCTACAATTAATTTATAATTAATTTAACATAATACTAAGTTACAAACATAATACTAAGTTAGTTGATTACCATTGACCCCATGTGCTTGTGAAATATAAAATTTAAATCAAAAATTAACACTTAACTTGATAATTTTTGTACGGTTTATAATTAAACCTTGACTGTGTGTGTCGATCAAAAGTTTAACGATTCACTTCCAAATGCCAACCGTTTTCCACGTAGGCACGCGTATGTGACATATTTTGGGGGAGGAATAAAGAAGCAAAAATAATTTGGAATAAGTAAATCCTTCTCAAACATTGTGAAGGTCCTTTAATTGCATTCCAAAGTCTTCGGAATAATTTTACGGATAGCAGAGAGCAGAAAAGATCATACTTCGGAAAAACGTATATATACGTCTGGGAAAATAAAGGCTTTGGCTTAGTGAGAAGTTTATATACGCCAGGAATACTTAAGAGGTTAAAGTTGTTTTGTAACTTTAGCCTTAAAGTATAATATAATTGAATTCAGTTCATTGTTATCGTATGAAGGAGGGCGATGAAAATTGTGATTGAATATTGGGCGCGAATATTGCAACTTTGAGAAGCAATGGTTTACTTACTCTTGTCCTTCATATCCCAAACACGCCCCAATATTGAAAAGATGCCTATGCTAGTAGTCACGATGTAATTGCCTATAATGTAAAATTAAAAACTGATGTCTTAAAGATCACTGTGAAAGTAATCTCACTATAGTCATGCTCCATGAGACGGTGGAAGTTGCCAAGCATGACATGAAAAAGTATAAAGCACATTAGCGGAAATGAATGCCGTTGAGGCAGTTAATGCTTGTAACACAATCTTGCCCTCAATTCGTGCATCTGGGCCTTCCAGAGCCTTTGATCTTTCAAAAGTTCCTTGAAACAATCACTGATGCTAACATTTTAGAAAAACGATGTTCATATGATGCAAGTGTTGACCTATTGATCAGTATGACCAGCCACTGCAAAAATCCCGACTACGAGATCATGTTCCAAACCATCCAATTGGCTGTAAGGCAGTGCTTCTCAAACTTTCAATACTGGCGCCCCCCTTTTCGATCACAATTTTTATCGCGCCCCCTTATACATTATTAATGCACTAGATGCAATAATAATGAACTTTGATGCTAAAGCTACAAAGGCGATCTTAATTACAAACCATACAAATTAGTAACATAAGTATTAAATTTTGCATACTACTTTTAAGCAAAAATAAATAAAATAATGGGATAATTATTATGTGTGTTATTTTTTTTCCTTTCTCTAATTTTTAAATTGGACTTATTTACAAAATACGGTGGCTGCTTAGAAGACAAAATATAGATATCTGTGTTAAATATAGAAAAAGAACTCAGAGGGTCAATTTCTAATCATAAGCATTCCTTATAAAAACTTTTGCTTTGCAAGACAAGCCCATGGAAGTCGTTAATACTTATTAAACTTGTTCTTAATTTAGTATTAATTAATTAGTTATAAACTACTATGGAGTACTGATACATTAAAAATATACCGGCTGAAGTACCCGCTTGCACGAGTTCATTTATAAGAAAATAAAACATTATTGAAATAATCGCTGAATTTTAAGGAGAGTAAAGCCAAGTGCGCGACAATGTTTACAAAAATGTAAAATGATTTTAAATGATTGCTCAAAGTATAATTAGTTTAAAACGAACTATAATTTTAAGCCTTACAGAATTATCATTTAGAATTGATGTTGAATAATGAACAATAATATAAATTCAGATGAAGAATAATTGTATTATTTTTTTTTTTTATTATTTAAAGCGAAAAAGACTTCAACATGTTTTAACCCTGGAACAGGCGCGCACTCGATACTAATGGTCAGCGGGGTTATTTAGTCACCCCAATCGTTTTTTTATAATTATTTTTATAGTACACTAGTGTTTCTCAAACTTTCAATACTGGCGATTCAATTTTTCAATCATAATTTCTGCACTGAAACAAAGCACTTCGTATACTATTACCATTTTTGAAAATCCTACCTATGTTAAACAGGATTTTCTGCGGTGGCTGCTTTGAAGACAAACAAAATATAGATCTCAGCTAAATAAAGAAAAATAACTCAGTGTCAATATCTGATATTAAACCTTTCTTTGAAAACTTTGCTCTACAAGACAAGCCCATGGAAGTCACTGATAATTATTAAACTTAGATTAATTTAGTATTAAGAAATTATTTATAAAATACCTTCTTCAGTACTGATACATTAAACGTATACTGGCTGAAACACCGGCTCTTCGCACGAGTTAATTTTTTAAAAAATATAACATTATTCTTGATATAATAGCTAAACTGTAAGGAGAGTAAAACTGCGTGCACGACATTGTATACAAAAATGTAAAATGATTTTTTTAGATAAATGCTATAATTGTAAATAACTGTTTAAAAGAACTGTAATTTTAAGAATCACAGAATTAGCATTTAGAATTAATGTTAAGTAATGAAAAAGAATATAAAATTCCTATGAAGAATAATTGTGTTTACTTTTTAATATTTAAAGCGAGAGACTTCAAAATGTTTTAACCCGGGAGCAGGCACGCACTCGATACTAAGGCTGATGGTAGTGCGGGAGAACTCAGTCACCCCAATCATTTATTTATAATTATTTTTACTCTACACGATACAAGTTGGAATTCCAGTGAATAATTTAATTAAGAGAAAGTATACTTACCGGCTTTCAAAAGAATGTTCAATCTTTCTTTGATTTTGAAAAAAGTCAATAAAACTGAACTAAAATGATTGACAAGTGATAGACCTTAATAAAGGACGAAAAGCAAAGATACTTTTACTAATATTACAGAAATATTTACTTGCTGGCAAAGCTGTCATATTTTGTTCAAGTAATTGTAGTTTTAATGAGCATTCATGATCGAGTGAGTGAATATTAACGTCGCACTGTTCAGCTACACGAGGGCTTTTAGAGACGGACCTCGTAATTTTGAACCATATTGACGGGACGATACTTGAGCTGGCCTCTTAACTACCACCATTCCAACAAGAGGACGTTTGAGCTCTTTACAAATTTAACGTGCCTCTCCCTTTCACGGCGGGTCTTTAGTGGTACTGGGCTCGAACTCGTAACACCTTTGGTGATCAACAAATAACAAGTTGAACTTTTTCTTTCTTGTGTCTTTTTGACAAGTCGACACGAACCTTGTGGTACACTTATGGCTTCATATTTCAGTTGATGGAGTTCTTTAGGAAGCCATTGAAAATTTTCCTTTCGTTTCATGTTCATCGTGTTTCTCAATCATGAATAATATGCATCAGTTTCAACTTCTTCAATACAGATCCCAGATGCCACCGCTGCCTGGTTATAAGTGTATTCAGAAAAAATACGGATGCTCTAAAGTATTATGACGTTTCTCACTATGCTTTATATGTTTCAGATTACTCGTAAAAATAAATCTTAGCCAAATAATCCTTCAAAAATCAATCAATTCTTTCAAATATCCGTAAAACTCTTCATATTTACAATTTCCCTATGCGAAAAACAAATACATAAAAGATGGGATGAAACTAATGTAGAAACCCTACCAGTAAGTTTGAAGGTCAATCAAATAAATGACTAGCAAATTTATTATGCTGCCTGGCTGAAAAGTGAATCATGTCTTCCCTTTCTTTCTACAACTATATACAGTATTTCAATAATAATTAAAGTGATGAAATGTTTATCTTAGAATTTTTCTCAGGGTCTGAGTTTCGTTTTTCTTTTAACGAGTAATATTTTATGTTAAAACAGAAGAACGCCAGATGATAAACATAAATTATATCCAGTGTTGTTGTATATTTCTTTTATTATGGAAAAAGTATTTTGTTTCACTTCTTTCCGGTTATTTTTTAAAAAATCATTAAATTTTCGATATATGCTCGCGCCTTGCAGGGTTATCGCGCCCCCAGGGCGCGCCTTACACGAAACACTGCTGTAAGGTCTTCGACAATATTGTAACAGAAATATTGGTTATAAACAATTGCAACTACAACACGCAGCAAGTTTTAAGATAAAATTTCCGTAATTAAATTACTTAATTTTCACAATGCTAGTGCAGCAGTAAAAATTTGTGTTGCGATTAAAGTCAACACATATTTTGATCTTGACAATGTAATTACGAGCATATTTGGTACAAAAGATTTTATATGCAAAATTTTACAGTTAATCAGATTTTTTTTCAAAGTGTGCATATATTTGAAGTTTTTTATATATCTGAATTAAACGTTTATAAAACATAGTTTCTTAAAATAAAACTCATTTGTGAAGAAAAAGCCACACATGGAATACAAAAAGGAAAATAATTATATATTCAAAGAATACGTGACGAAGCAAATTTAAGTTATAGGAACAAAAGTAGATGGTTATAAGTATCTGAACGAAAACATGTGCTATTTTGAGTACTGATGAAAATGCAGTAAAATGGATTACTAATTTTATTTTCGTTGAATATGTGTGTGTTTCTTTAGAATTAATGGCTTTTAAATCACATTATTCCGAATAAAATTTGGCACATAAAGATAAGTTGAAGTTTATTCAGAAATACATAAAGCACTTAACGTAACAATGTTTCAGATTTTTCCAAGAGCTGTTAAAATATTTTTCGATGACTTACAGATGAAAAATAAAATCGTCTGGGCGAATGAACTAAGATGCATTTTAATTTGTTTATAGTTTTATTCCTTTCTATGAAAATATTTTGAAATCTCTAAACATTTTCTGGTTTAAAGCTAGATTTTACAAATGATATTTTTAATATAAATTTGCAATAAAGTATTTAAGGTAATAAGTCAGGAATTTCTACGTAATTTTTTTTTTGTGTAGCGAACATTTTAAAAATTTTTAACTTAAATTTTAACTTAACTTTAAATTTTTTAATTCACGTGAATTTTTAATTAAATTTCATTGCAATGTTTTTTACAAGTAAACTTTTTTTACAAAACAACGTACTTAAAAATTTAGCTTCTTTTTCCTTAATAAAATTATACATTTAAAGTGATATTTTACGTCTTTTTACTGTAGAATAGTGCATGAAAAAATTATTTCTTTAATTGATGCCATAGATAGTAGAAAAAATAGGTTTAAAATCCAACTTCTGATAGGCAATTTAAAGTTTTGCTGGCTTATAAAAAGTTAAAATTTATAGTAGGTAGTAATATACACACACTATATTAGTTTTTAAAAAATTTAAGCATTTACATTATAAAACACTTATTTATCATTCAACTCAATAGGAAATATATTCCATGTAAAATCTGTTGTGAAATATTTTGGAACAGTTTTTAAAAAAATGCTGAGGTATAAACATCATAGTCTGGAATAAAGATGTCTCATAAAAGTTAGTTTTATACGAAAAAAAGTAAATTAAATATATAAAAATAAAGATTAATGAGCCTTATTAAAGAATAAAAATATAATTCACCTTAAAATCACCGAAATATTTTCAAATTTATTTATCAAGAGCGTTTCAATTAGAAAAAAAATGAGATTTTAGGAATAAAGATATACTTATTGAAACGTAATTTATTAATGAGGAAATTATAATAAAAACACACTTACGTAGATTTATATCTATACTTCTAAGACGTGATATTCTGTTTCTAAGATAAATTGCTTTGCAATTGGATTCTTGAAAATGTTCAATACGTTAAGTTTGAAAAATGGCATTTTCTATAGAAATAGACCATTGACTTTTTTATATATATATATATATATATATATATATATATATATATATATATATATATATACATAGTCTACTTTTTAAATTTTGGTGAGTTGGCACAAAAATTGATAGAAGTTTTATTCTTTTATGTTAAATTATGGAGTTAGTTTTGTTGAGGTTTGTGGTTCATCTCAGTCATGTCTTTAAATTCAATTTTGTTCGTTTTATTGTAGTATGTGAGTTTTTTCATATTCGCTTTTTTATGAAGAAATTTTTTTTATGAACCGGGAAACATATTTTATATACCAGATTGCAACCAATTACTGAACTTTAAATCCTATTTTAGTACAAGTGTTTAAACTTGTCTGTGAAAAGCAAATAATCTTGACAATAGAAAAAAAATTAATTTTTATTTTTAACCACTTATTAAAGAATGGGCTAAACTCATGTGACGTCATAGTCACATATGATAAACACAATCATGTGATTCGTTCATGAATTGCGCTGTTGCTATCTTTTGCTCTTTGCAGAAACTTTTTTTAGGAAAAAAAAGTACATATTTATAAGCAGATTTTTCAATACAGTGAATGCAAATAAATTTCTAGGCTTTTTTCTTCACGGTTCATTCTTTACAGTTACATAAAAATCGTACACTGTCGATTTTCTTCTGGCTAAAGTGAATTGGTTTTTTGAGACATTTTTATGCTAACAGAATTGATTGCTATATGAAAATTTCAAATCCATTTGATTATTTTAGATTTTAAGAAAGTATTTATTGATGAAATAATTAATAGGATAAGTTTTTGCAATATATTATATCGGAATGTTTTTTTAATGCTTTAAATGAACATTTTTCATGAACTGAAGCAGTATTGCGTTTTGAAAAATATTAATCGAAAATAGAAATTTAGAGGAAGAGTTTATTCCTGGGGTATAAAGAGAGGAAAATGTTTTACACTCGAAAATGTTCTTGAAACGCTGGGCTAAATGGAAGGAAAAGTAACTTATCTGACAATGAAAAGAAGAGGAACATATTTGGAAAGAAGGACAAATGACGAGAAGGAAAGGAGAAATTATCATGGTTATAAAGTTATACACTCGGTGAAAGCCCGTGCAACGCAAGTCTAAACGGAAGAGAAAGAGACCCTTCCGACTGGGCAAAAAAGTCAAAGAAATTTCAAAAAATTTTTTTTTTAATGGCATACTTGTTTCGAAATCACTTCCACCAAGTGCTAATATTGAGAGGGGAAGGGGAAATTTCCATAGATAGGGAAAATTTATACACTCGAAAAACCCTTGGAACGCTGGGTCATGCAGCTAGTTTTTTTTTTTTATAATTTTAAAATCTTTTCTATCAAACCTTCTTTATAATACTTGAAAATTTTTACCTACTTATGAAATTGGATCGAAATTCAACAAAAAGAACAACAAGTATATGTTAGTTTAATATCAGTTTTGAATTCAATGGAGAACACGTGATTATCTTTATATTGTAACCTTTAAGAATTTAGCTCTTTAAAAAATAAAGTGTTATGGAAATTTTCTTTAGGTTAATTTCAAACTCTTTTTGACTCTCTGGGTCTAAGATACATTTTGTTAAAAATAAATAGCATTACGATACAGTTTGGTTGCTAAAAATAAATTGATAACGATGATTCAGCTATCACATAGGAAATCAGTTTAAAATTAATTTTAGTTAAATAACAGTATTTGAAATGCAACTGTTTCTTTTTCATGCTTTTATTGATCGTTAATTTATTACGCAGTAAGTGGCAACAGAGAAATTTAATCAAAAGATTAGAATTTTATATTATTCCAAACCTAATTTGAGAAAGTGAGAGTTGAGTTAATTAAGTCAAATGCAGAAACATCAATTGCAAATGAGAATTACAAATTTATACTGTACAAAATTAAAAGCTGAAAGCAACTTTTCATCAAGGATTGTTTAATTCGTTTTGGGAAATAATATTAGGGGTATCTGATATTGATGCACCTGAATATCGCTACATGATAGAAAATTTAATTTTGGAAACTAGTAATCAGGGTAATTTGTGATCACACAGGAGTTAAACCCTTTATTATGATTTCAGTTGTCGAGTAACACAGCGGATCGGTTAATTGATCTTCGCCCGAAGGCGGCTTTGAGAAGCACGCACCACATCCAGATGAATCGCTTCTGAACTATCGAATGTGGTCACACAAGTGGAGAGATAAAACATAGAAACAACCATTGGGAAGAGTTCACTTTTTAATTTTTATCATGAAATGTTATATACATATCTTCATTTAAACATGCTTTTGAATCTGTATAATCTGAATATTTCGCGTTACATCACACAAATAACTAGATTTTAAATCTCATTAATAACGCATAACATGGATAAATTTCAAATATACAAGTCCATCAATCCCAAAAAAAGCCAAGTAACAAATCCATAATGTATTAATGAATGCATGAAGGGATCGAATCGTTACAGAAAGACAGGAAAGAACTTGTAGTCAAAACGGGAAAGAAAGAAAAACTTGAGCATGGAGTGTATCTCTTCGGGAAACTGGCAACATTCGCCAAGTCAAAAATGAACTCTTCCGCATGATGAAGAAGCAAACCTCCTGCACGTGTCGGGAGTACCGCATTGTAGGATGTAGTGATGAGCGGGGTTATAGTCTCTGATATGATTCGCAGTCAATGTCTTCCACTCCTAGTTCAGTTCAATTCGGTCAGCGCAACCAACTATCTGTACCCATAAGCAAAGGCCACTTGGAGTTCCTGCGCCAGACGACGTTCCTGCTGCATGGAGCGCTGAAACACTGTCCATTTGATTGAGGTCACGATCGCTGTCATCACCACACGGTGAAATGGCACATGAGGAGCAGTGTGAAACTCGCTGCTAGGATACTGGGATCAGGAAGTCGAGCACTGTCGTTCACCACTGAAATAAACAAACAAATGTAAGTTAGTTACGGAAGAGGTAATCTTAACATGAAGTTTACACTAAAGCTTGTGATCTGGAAACCGGTAATTATTTGTGTGTGTATCAACGCTAGAGCGTTCGGGATATCAATTATCCTTAAATGTCCACCGGTGTCGTTTCGACACCTTGATAGGAAATATATGAAATAATTGTAGTAACTAAATAATTGAAGGATTACTGTTCAGTAGGGTTTAGGTTTAAGACTTTTTAATATTATTTCATGTAATTGAAGGAGTTTAGAACTTGGTACCTTTTCCGATTCGTATGCACAAAACATGTCCACTAGACTAAAATGATTATCTTAGTCCGGAGGCTATTACTGGCTTATATAGATACCACACACACCCATTGCCAGTGAGTCGGTGGATAAGCAAACCAACGATACAGTTGTTATGGCAAGCGTGTGAGCTACTGCCGTGTCTTTAAGTGTGTTTTGAAAGCTTGATTGTTATGTCATGTGATCCGACGACTTGATGTGCTGCGTTATGCGTGTCTGAAGGCTTTTGGTTGCTCTTGCGGTGGATAGACAGCGCCACGTCTGCTCCGCGAAGGTTGCGTTGTTCCAAAATTCAGCCAGAGTCATCAAAGAAGGAGATTAGAATTCATTACCTTCCGATCTGTAAGCACAAAACATGCCCACTGCTTTGTCGCAAAACATTTCGAGTCGCAAATCTGCAGGAACGTTACTACTACACGATATTCATTCTGTGCTATCCATAGCGACATATATATCAAGATTTACTGGAATATTATCAATTACATCGGCACTTTTTCTAGATTCTTCGCAGTAACTTTCCCCAATCTTATGTCTTCATCGGAATCTAAATTAGAGCAAGACAGTTAACCACCATTTTATTCATTTTCAGAAAGCTCTCGCAACAAGTTAGCAATTTCATCAGGTCTTAGACTGAGTCATAGTTTCAGGGTGTCTGCTCAGTAAAAGGTTCGAAAATTGAGTGAAATTTTTTTTATAAGCAGATAAGCAAATGCTTTGTAACGAAACACTTAGACGCAATGATTTTAGTGTAACTGACTCATTTCCACTGTGAACCCAATAACACTGCATTCAAGGTCAAACAAATGTGCGATATTACTTGAAGATGTTTGTTTCACTAAATGTATCTACTTAGTGAACTATCTTTTGCTGAACGACAGCTATTTATAATGATACATTGTCTTGGTGCCGAAATGACAGCAGCAGACATTCTAGGTTTCTTTTGTTGTAAAATCTCTTATAATTAATCTACAACCACAAAAAACTTTCCTCCATGAAAAATGAATAAAAGTCATGGAAAGTTTTCAGATTTCCTGCAGAAATGTGGAAAAGAGAACAAACTAAACAGGTTCCGGTTTCCAATCGACATTGACGGACGTTAATAAATAGTAGCAGCAGAGATGTTAGTTGAGGGTTTAATTTATCTGACGTTAAGGTATCCAACTACGTTCGGAACCGTGATTTTAAAAAGGCTCATAAATGGATAATTTTCATATTTAGTGTCACTTATATTAGAATACATGTATAAAATTGTTTTAAGGACATTTTGATAAAAAATATTTAAATAGAATATTTCGGCTAAAAATTAAATTAGAATAACCTTTTTTCAAAACGTTCTCCCTTTGTGAAAAAATGCTTCTATTAAAATAATAGTTTACCTGTATATCTCTGTAAATAGGCTCCACTATGATTTTTGAAAAATTCGCATTATTTTCAGAGTCAGAACCATTAGAAATAATTATCGGCATTTTTTTCTTAAAATTTCTCCCCTCTGTTGTAAAACATGGATAAACCCACATCTAAGTTTTATGTTTCACAATTTCTAGTTGAGCCTCTGTAGAGAGGTCTGAGCTATATACAGGCAAAATATTATTATAACAGAAGCATTTTTCACAAAAGGAGAATATTTTGAAAATGGGTCATTCTATGTTCATTTTTTGTCAAAATATTGTACTTAAATAATTTTTTATTGTAATATTATTCTTAAAACAATTTTATATGCATTTTCTAATCCAAGTGACACTAAATATCATAAATATTATCCATTTATATGCTTTTGTAAAATTACGGTTCCGAACGTAGTCGTATACCTTAAGATGGGAATATTAGTATGCAAATAAAGGCTAACCGTGCATTCTGGTAACTTCTCTGTTGGACATTAAAAATGTGGCAAAATTAAACTCACCAAAGTTTGCAGTAAGCTTGGAATTTTGATAATTTTTAAAAATTATCTTATAAGCCATTTCTGCATGAGCAGCCCTATACATTGGCTTTGGAAGAAAAGTTAACAAAACGTAAATTATTAAAGTTAATGTTGGTCAATGAAGTACAAATAGTTAGATGTTCATATTCATAATTATTCTCCATTCAAACACAGAAGACAACCAGAATTTTCTTTCACCCCGATTCGGTGTAGGTGGCTTGAAGTTGATACCTTGTGTAGGTGTCATGTTTCGGTTAAAATTCTAAAATTTGTAGAGATATATCTCGGACGATTCATCGGGACTGGATTAAAGATTAAAAAATCTCCCTCATTGACTTCCTTTTCTTGAGATAAGCGAATGAATTTTCTTATGGATTTGAAAATTGTTAAAAATGACTGGTAGCATGACAAGTCAATAATAGGCTGGGGAATGCTGCTGCTATGCGTAGCCAGAATGTCCGCTTTTTCATTGCCTGAAATGTCGCTAATGACTAGGGATCCAATGGAAGGTGATTGTTCAATCGCACAGTTAGTTCATAAACCCTCGTTTGAAGAAGGCATGACGGCTGCACTGATAAACATTGTTACTCATTCAGCACTACCAAAAAATCACGTACAGCTTAAAGAGTGCTACGGAGTTACTCTAATTCCCGGTTTTTGATGGTACACGATTGTAAATTGAATTCGTAGCATTCGAATGAGAGAAAATAAGTTATTTTACCAGTAATTAAAAAGACTTTCTAACACTAACGAAAAAAACAGCAACAAACTTTTTCGGTACTGTATTGCCTAAAAGGAAAAATAATACGGACGTTAAATATGTAGGAGTTTAAAAAGAGGAGATAGGGATCCCCCTGTTCGTGCGTCTATTTCTTCCTCTGACTTAGGATTAAAATTAATGAGGCGTGTTAGCATTGCTTGTCATCTGGAAAATGTTTAATAAAATAAAGACTGTAAAGAAACCTAATTATATGCAATAGTGGGTATTTTTCTTAAAATGCTGTAAATATTTGTCTATTTTAATTAAAAATGAAAATACGTTTTTCTAAAAAAATACACTTGAGGAAATAAAACAATCTGTGGATATATACTCACCGTTAAAAAAGGTCTCTTTTAAAGTACACGTATTTAAAGAGGAGTAATTTTAGCTAAATAATTATTAGTAAAATCGCTACTTACGTATTATACCGTCGACCAATACTGCCAAATTAAAAAAATGTCGTCAAAGTGAGTGAGTGATTGATTGAATATTAACGTCACAATGTGTTCAGGTACTGGAGGACTTTTGGAGACGGACCTCGTAATTTTGAACCATGGTCAAAAAACGTTGCCGAATGCTTTCAATTTTATTGTTACTGAATTTGAACGCGAGCTGGGAAAGGTTTCCACTATTGGTTGCATACTGTGGCATTAGGTGACATCTTTTGATTTGGTGAAAATGGTCGACGGTATTATACGTAAGTGCCATAATATATAATGTTAAATCTTATATGGTTGCGTTTTTTTTTGCATTTAATGTTAAATCTCTTAAAATATTTTTCCCAGATTTGTTCACGAATATACATTTTAATGACTGTTTTCTTTTTTTGTTGATTTTACCATATTTATATATTTCTGAGTATGGATATGTTAATGCTTTTGAGAGTATGAAAGAGCAAAAAAATTAAAATTTTGTACTTTTTGCTAAAATATATCTAAAATATACCTCTAATTATTCTATTTTTAATTAGAATACATATTGCCGCCTTATATACAGATGAAGGGAATTTTTTGATTCTATTACATGAAAATGCCTATTTTAAGCCCTCTAATTAAATTTTATGCTTTTCTCACAATCAGCACAATTGATATGTAAAGATTTATTGAGAACAGATTATGCCTTTCGAGTGGCTGAGTGGTTAGTGCATCTCGCTTCCGCACCACAGGTTCTAAGTTCAAGCCTCGGACTAGGTAAAGTTGACTCAGTCTTTCATCCCTTCAGTGGGTCGATAAATGAGTACTCAGCTTGCTTGAAAACTGAAAACTGGGAGTTTCGCGTCAGACTGATCATCTGTGACCAGGACATTTGCTCATGCACCTCAGGGTCCAAGGTCGCGTATACTGAGTTGGGCACAGTAGGTCTTAGCCCTCATGGGTTGTTGCACCACTGTGTTAGTTTTAAGATTGTCGCTTATCTTTGGTTGCATTTTCTTCGCGAAATTCTTATAGTAGAATAGGTGCTATTATTTTAAATAGCATTTCTCTCTTATTTTTAAAAACTTAACGAATATTTTCTGTGATATTGGTTCACTTTTTTTCGTAGTCATCAGTCAAGGTTTCGTACTGAAGCCTAATTTCAATTTTCATTTGGGCAAGACATTTCTGTATAAACATTCAACGTATAGGTTCATTTATACATTGCTTTATCTATGCGAAACCAGTTGAGCCTATCCAAACTTGGAAATTCTTAAAATTATTTACTTATTCTTAAATTACTATTATATTGTTGCAAATATATTGCTATGTACTATTGAACCCTATTGGAATGCGTTAATAGGGCTACGGTAGCCCAGCGGTCAAGGTATCGGCTCGAACTCATGGCAGGCATGTCATGAGTTCGAGCCCAGTACCACTAAAGACCCGCCGTGTAGGGCAGTGATGCACGCTAAATCTGTAGAGAGCAGAAACGTCCTTCCGTTGGTGTGGTGTGGTAGTTAGGAGAGGGGGTGCCAGCTTAGGTGTCTTCCACGTCACTTGACCTTGGTTAAAAATTACGTAGTCCGTCGTCAAAAGCCCTCGTGTAGCTAGCTAGCTGAGCAGTGCGACGTTAATATTCACTCACTCACTGGAATGTGTTAATTTTTTATTTCTCTTTGTATTGTACAATTTATTGCAAACATTGTACAATACGTATACATATATACGTTATAACCCAATTTGAGGGGCACGAGCATGTCGAAAAATCAAAAATAAAAGATTTAAAATATTATCAATTTACTGAAAGGAAACAAAGTAAAATACACATTCTGACATAACAAAAAATGAAATACACATTCACACTGATTTAATATACAATACTTATAAATCTATTAGTACTGCACAAAATATTTGATTATTAATTTATCAATATTCAATTAAAAACAAATTTAGTAATTACAACTTCTCCCCTGGGCTTGTCGCATACAAAATTATATACAAATATTTATCTTGAAAATAAGTACGGTTTATAACTAAAGTCGTATTATAATATAGCTTAACCATCAAAGCATATTATAATTGCATTCAATATATTGTCATTGCAAGAAGGGGGGGCGATAAAATTATGACTGAAAATTTGGTCGCAAATATTGAAACTTTAAAAAGCACTTGCTTAATGATTAATGCACTTTTCCTTTTTTTTCAAGTGCTTTTATTAAGTACAGTATTATACGATTCATACAGAGAAAGAATTGCTCGAAATTATATTAATATTGGGGTAAATTTTTTTGACTTAATAAGATATTCTTTAAGTAAATACATCTATAAACTATGATTTCTTTAATCATCATTAAAAATTCAAAAAGGCTGTTTTGTGATGGTGAATAGTAAAAGAGCTCAATGATAAGTAATAAAAGAGTATGATAAAGAAAATTAATTGTATATGACATGGGAAATTTCTTTTTTTATCTTTCTGTTTTCGCCTTTTTTCTACAAAAATATCGACAGAATGCTCATAATATGTTTGGAGATAATAAATAAGTACCAGAACCTCCAATATAAACTACGCCAAAGACACGAAAAATAAATTGATAGGATTTTAATTTAAGCAGAACTTTCTTAATTGTTTACCACAAATTTAATCAATAGTCATGTAAATATATCTAATAGGTAATTCCAAATATATTTTCTGTATTTAAAGCGTAAAGATTACATTAAAGGAAAAAATCCCTATTTTCAGAAGTCTTTTGTACATGGAAAAACAAATACTAACACCAAATAGAAGTTTACGATTAAGAGATCACACATCTGACTAGTAAAATACAACTAAACTCTACTTTAAAATGATAAGCTTAGAAATATACGGTGGAACACAAAATAAATTGTATTTACCATATCCAGGGATTAGTGCAATGTTGACAAATGAAAATCACCCCTCTCTTTTTTAAAAAAAGGACTTCGAAAATGCTGACATAAGTAATTTAAAGTTGAAATATTAAGACTCGTATAAAAGGCGTTTTATATAGTTATTCCACCTAAAGAAGAAAAAGATGTATTCAAGTTGCAGCAGACATCGTCTAGTTTATTTTCAGAATTTTATTTTCTGTAAGAGTTTTACACGTATATACAGTAACATGCACATGTATATTATATACTTAATTCTTTGCATTAATAGCTGGAAGATATAATGTCGGATATAATAATGTACGGCTATTTTTAGATAACATAATCATGTTATAAATATTTATTAACATATTTATAACACAGCTATCAGCTCATCATAGTACTTTAAAAATGTGCTGCAAAATATTAAATTTAAAAAATATATAAAGAAAAAAGTATAGATTTGTGAAGGCAAATGAAAGAAAAAATGTAAGATTTCCTGCTCATTTGCTTCTAGAAAAGTAATTTTTGAATGCATTCAAAATACATGAAAACTCTACTTATATATATATAACAAGAACTTCTCGAATTTCATAATTCCATTTGCATTGAATTTGCATGGAATTGAATAAGATATCTTATGCGAAGATGATATTTTTTATTTTGTTAAGAAAAACTATGTTATATCTCATTAGTCCTAACAGTGTTGAATCAGTCAAAATTTTGCATAAAACGCAAGGAATCGAATTAAATTTTTTTAACCTTAAGAAAAGTAATGCTAGAATAAAAATAAAAGATTATAAATGTGTCCGTGTGCGTGACAGCACTATTTTAGTGAACCTTTGGGTTTTAAATATTAATAAAAAAAATTAGAGTTATTTATGCTAAATTTATATATATATATATAAAGAATATATAATTTATTAATTCTCAAAGTGCAATAAATAATGCGACTAGGAAGTCATGGTCATGAACTCGCAGACAGCAACGTTGCTTTCAGTTTGGACTTCCGAGTCCTGATGTCGTAAGAGTACGTTAATCTTTTAAAGTTTGAACTCTTTATGTTGATGTGGTGTGGGAGTTTGAAACGAGCGGTGCAAATTCAGGTGACATCTTCAATACTTGGCTCAAAATTGCAAGTCGCGTTGCTAATAGCCCTTTTATTGCTAATAAGTTTGACGTTAATAAAGAAATAATCACACATTATGTATTAAACTATGTAAGCGACTGATTTTTTATACAGAAAATAAAAATTGTCTTCTGAAGGACAAATGTACACTTATTCTGATATCAATTCTGTTAGTTCTATAAAATTCAATGGCAAATCGTATTCCTGATTAGACTGTATACGAACCATAACGAAGTAGCATTGATTTCAGTTACTTTTAATGAATTTTGCATGATGTGAATCTATTAAACTTCCGAATTTTAAGGTATCCGACTACGTTCGGAGCCGTGATTTTGCAAAAGTGTATAGATGGATAATATTTATGATATTTAGTGTCACTTAGATTAGAATACATGCATAAAATTGTTTTAAGAATAATATTACAATAAAAACTTATTTAAGTACAATATTTTGACAAAAAATGAACATAGAATGGCCCATTTTGAAAATATTCTCCTTTTGTGAAAAATGCTTCGATTATAATAATATTTTGTCTGTATATAGCTCAGACCTCTGTACAGAGGCTAAACTAGAATTTATGAAATATATAACTTAGAAGTGGGTTTATCTATGTTTTACGACAACACAGGGGAGAAATTTAAAGAATTTTAAGAAAAAGCGACGATAATTATTTCAATGGGTTGTAACTGTGAAAATAATGAAAATTTTTCACAAATCATAGTTGAACCTCTGTACAGAGGTCTGAGCTATATACATGCAAAATTTTATTTTAATCGAAGCATTTTTCACAAAAGGCGAGCATTTTGAAAAAAGGTTATTCTAATTTTTTGCCGAAATATTGTATTTAAATAATGTTTTTGTCAAAATGTGCTTAAAATAATATTATACATGTATCCTAATCTAAGTGACACTAAATATCATGAAAATTAACCATTTATGCGCTTTTTTAAAATCACGGTTCCGAACGTAGTTGGATACCTTAAAGAGAGAAATAGTTGCTCTAAAAGTAAGTTTTGAAATGGATTGGTGCATTTCGGAACTTGTGATCAAATGTTTAATTTTTTAGAACATTCACTGATTTGAGGTTGGAAGTTTCCTGTTTTTTGAAATTTTCTGTAATTCAGGACTGTAGTAGATTAGCTGACAAGATAAAGTGTTGAGAATTTGGCTTTTGAAACCAAAATGCAGAAAAGAAAAAAAAAGTAGTTTCATGTATTACATGTATTCTTATTTGAAACTCTTGTAGTGTATTTCTGTTGAAATAGGTATATTCAATTAGGATGAAAAAAATGTTGTTGATATATGTAATGCAAAAGGAAATAATCATGTTCGGAACGGATAGCAATATCCATTGTTAAAATGATAGTTTTATAATTCTAAATAATTATATGTGCTGACTCCCTTTTTGGGTGCTTTGATCAACAATATGTTTATACGTAGCCTGAATACGTACGCATTGGCTTACACATATACGTATACTTTATACGTATTTCACTCTACCGAAAATGTTGATATCAAAATGATTTTACTAAAGTAGTCAAATATTTAAGGAACCATTTATGAAATACCTGTTGCCCATTTTGAGAAAGAACATTTTGTTTCATGTAAAAATTACTTTGCATTAATTATATATGGGGAAATTTAATAAAGAAAAGAATGTTGTGTGTAGTTCCTGAGATCATTTCAACCACCACTGGGATGTTATATTTCGTAACTTCTTAACTTCTTAATATAACTTGTTTTATAATCTTCTTAATGTATCTTATTAAAACTATTACACAATTAATTTTATTATTAGTTTATTTAACAAATACAGCTTGACTAATTCCTTATTTGAGATTAATCTCATTTAGAATTTTTTTCGAAGAAAATGGAATTTTCAGCGCCCAAACTCATTATTTGATCATGGTTCAAAATTATGAAGTCCATCACCAGTTGTTTACAGAATAACTGCATAACCTATGTCGATTCACCTATATATATAAATCTAGATGCCATATATTCTATTCTACTTAGGAATATCAGCATTTCTCACAATAAGGTTTAAAACGCACACATTGCAGACGACTCTGGATATTACTTCGAAGGCAATCCAAATGCAGAATCTATAATTTTCAGCTAACGAGCTTCTTTGATAGAGCTGCTTGAAATCTGATCCAATATGAATCTTCTCCGATGATAAGGCAACACGATTTTAATCTTGGAATTCAAATTCGGGAGAGCTTTCTATTGCTTAAATCAACAAGGTTGAAGCACCATAAATCCAATTTACGTCCTTAGCCACGCTGGAATGCGACTGTATCCCTAGTTCGAGATTAGTCTTCCTAAGGGAGACAGGCGGATTAATAAAGTATACATAAAATGTTCATTAATGTCTAGAAATGGTAATCGAATTCAGAGACGACTGTCAGAATTCCGCCTTGTATTTTGATTTTAAAACGATACGCTGTTCGTTTGACGAGTAGATTAAAATTGGAAGTGAGTCTTAAAGTATGTGTGTGTGATTTTAACATTGTGTACCGAGTTCTAAAAGTTTGAAACGCGTTATTTAGTTGATGCATCTGGAGGTCAAAATGGAATATAATCAAGTTTTGTTCATTTGTTCATCAAGAAATTTTTGATACTTTTAAAATTTTTTACGGACATTTTCTTGTTTAAACAAGAAGATATACAGTACACAGTTTGGAAAATAGGGGATGTGTGAGGACTTATTGTGAATAATAGTAGCCAAACTTTATTGTTCAACTTTACTGTTTATTGACTTTATTGTTTGGAAAATAGGTATTTGTATTGTAAACCGGACTCTTTTATTTTTGTAATCATTCAAATAATCAAAAAAAATCTCAAGGTGAATGATAATATCTCAGAAATATACAAAAATTAATTACATATTAAGTTAAACCGTAGTTGTGAACATGCATTACAATTCTTTTCTTCGATTCAAAAACATATTTAGAATAATTACTAGAGATGCCAACTTAAACAACATAACTTTAACAACATATGATTATATATCAACAAATAAATTGAGTACTGAGATAAATTCGATTTACATGGATTATATATTGATTTAAAGTAGAAGATAATAATACATGGAAGATAATTTTCAGCCTAAACATTATTTATGACTAATGTATAATTAAAAAAGTCAATTAAGAATTAGTCCAAAATAAAAAAAAATTAAATAGGACTAAATATTTTTTACAATATGAAATATTTACGATCTGAGGAATACATATTTCCTAGTTTTGTTCATTTGTGTATTAAATAAGATTTGAAGTTTTTTAAGGGCAACAAATTTTATTCTAATGAGGAAATTATTCGAACAGAGCAATAAATTCTGGACACTTTGTTTAAAGTTCTCATGAAAATATGCTATTTATTTAACAATTTATTTATAAAATTAAAAGACCCTACAAAGAACATTACTTTGCTCTCGGTAACCATATTTTGTTTGTTTGAGCACATTTATTCATTAGATCAAAGAATTATAATACATTTGAGCATTTTGAGACATTTATAGATGAATAGAAATATTCTGTACAAATGCACAGGGTGTCCCAAAAATACTGCCCAAATACTGCACTGCCAGATTTCTCTCTGGGAATATATAAAAAAATGCCAAAAAGAACTGTACCTGTACACGATTCACAGTTTACGAGAAAACTAAGATAAACAAAGTATGACGTCACAGTCGTATTGGACACATCATCATATTAGTATTTGAAATATTTATAAAGGTGGATATTCCAAATGTTCATCGCGCGTATCGTTGAGTGCCCCGTGGAATGGATGAGTGCATACATTGCAGCAGCACGGTACAGCAGACGAGCAGCGTTGTCCATTTGTGTTTGGATTCACCATTTCTTTGAGATTTCCCGTTAGGGAAAAATCCAATGGTGTGAGATCTGGTGATCGTGTTAGACATAGAACTGGACCCACATCTCCGTCCTCCTAGACGACTTATGCCATTTCTAGCCAATCACGTACATGAGCACAGAAATGCACCGGAGCTCCATCATGCATCATCATTCATCATTTATCGCATTTTCTCGTAAAGGTACAGTTACAGTTACAGCGTACGTACAGGTATAGTTCTTTGGAAATTTTTCCAAAGAGGAATCTGACTGCGCAGATCTTGGTTGCTATTTTCGGAACACCCTGCATATAATACCTTGAAAATCAAAGTTAAATTTAATTTCACATTTTGTTTATTTGTTAATGACAAAAAGTAGGCATAACACTTGTTATTTAGCTAATATTGTTCAAATATTTATTTCCTATGAAAAACGTTTCTGGCATTTTGGAACTTTTTTGAAGCATGTTAGTTATTTAATACAGCATAAGAACGGCGTTTAATTCCTATATTTGCTTTATTTTTCATAACGTAGTTACTTGAATAAAATAATAATAATGTTTACCTAGAAAAAAATGTGTAAGGGATAAAAGTGTTTCGGAGTTTATCTAATTGCTTATTAGAAGCGTAAAAGGGATACATATTAGAACTGTCTTAAAATATGAAATTTCATATAGAGATAAAAATAAAAGCAAAAATCAATAAGGAATATCATTTTAAACGACGAAAAGCTTGAATGTTAATGGAGTGTGATTCCGGAATAATTTATTCGAAATTATTTCCGACAGAAGCAGAATAAACTTTATGAAATATTACACCAATATTTTCCCCCATGTCAAAACCGTACCTGGAGCACTATTGTTCATTAAATGGATAGGCATTAAAAATGGTGACGTATCTTTCCAAGACTCTATTGTTCAAGACGTTCTGAACTGAATCCATGAAGTTCTACACATTATTTATTTGACTTCCTGAAATCAAGGTGAAATATAACTCTGAATTCTAGTTTGTTTGTAAAAATGTAATATTTTGTGTGTCAAAACTTTTGAAATTAACCTAAATATTCGTTACTCACAGCAGAATGGTGGATCTTCTTTTTGATAGGGACACTATAAATATTATGAGTTGAAATTTCTTTTTTACTCTTTCAGATGTTTATTTTGATACGTTTTAACTATTTTTAATTGAATTTAAAGGTAAAATTACAGTAGAGTCCCAGAAACTCGGCAGTCCGTATAACTCGGACACACATTTTTGGTGGTCGAAAAAATTTCACACCAAAGAATTAGCATTTCTTTACAAAAAGTACAGTTTTTACAAAGTCGGCTATTTAATTTTAATTATAGACCGTTTTATGCTGTTACAAAATACGTTTCTGAGGAGTGTCTAATCAGTTAAATTACTGTATACTATGTATTCCTTAATTTTCTTTTTCATGTAGTGAATGCTCTATGCCTTCTTAAAGTATGTACTTTTCCTTTGTTTAAGGATATTTGATCAGCTTATTTTCGGTCTATTCTCAAGTAAACAATACATACATGTGAAGTACAATATTGTCTGAGGAACACTCGTATTTATTCTTTTTTAATCCCGTGCCCGATAACCCGGCATTTTTCTAAACTCAGCCTCTCTTCGGTCGACATTAGGCGAAATTTTTGAGACACTCTACTGTACAACAATTTTAACGGTAACAAAAGGGCTTAGAGAGTGTTTCTCAAACTGTGGGGCGCTTCCCTTAGGGGGCGCGATATACCTACAAGGGTGGGGGGCGTGAACATATCAAAAATAAAAGATTAAAAAAAATTTATTTACTGGAATGAAGTAAAACAAAATATTTTCTTACATAATAAAAATACACATTTACACTGATATAATTTATATATATCATCTGTGATATTACGTCATCAAAAGTAAAAGCTTCTACTTCAAAACCTTATTAGCTATCTTTGATACTGTAACCAAAAGAAAAAACCTTTTATTTGATTTGCTGTAATCCCATGATGAGAGATTTTTTATTACGTTTTCTTTTCAAACTTAAAATGCTACTCTTCAGAGAAAAAACAAAACCCAGACCCATAATCAAAAAAATTTTAGGAAAATAAAAAATTCATCAGTGTTATATTATTGCCATCAGCTGTAGGCAGCAGAATGTATTTGCTGCGGTTCGACCTCGAACTTACTTGTACGGTTAGTTACGTCCCTGCTCTTATGTTTTTGTTCTTCATTTAAGGAAGTTGTAAATAAACTATTTCTGTTGCGCTTTTTCCTTGTAAAATATTTTTATGACTTTTGGAAAAGCACAGAGAGCACTTTGAATGTTTACTAGGCCAAGATTTATTTTTATGAATATTCCCTAACATATAAAGCATAATGAAAAACGTTTTATGTAATTTTTTAGAACATCCATATTGTAATAAATACTTTTTCAATCCGGGAGAGGTCACGCCGAGCACAGAGTGTACGAAATCGGTAATTCTGGCAAAACTGTTTAATTGTTACCAATGGCCCTGACACTATCCTCTTGTTTGACAGTCTTAAGGTGAACTAAAATATATTTGTCACATATCGCCCTCTTTTTTGGGAGTTAAAAAGGTTTTTTTTACAGTCTTAAGGTACTTGTTTTGACTGAGTTCCCGGTGTGATAACTTTTTTTCCGAAATATTTTCTGTGTCCTTGAAAGTAGGCGAGTAATTTTCTCTTAATTAAATTATTCACTGGAATTACGATTTTTATTGTGTATTATAAAAATAATTATAAAAAAAGGATTGGGGTGACTCACACAATAACCCCGCTTGACCATTAGTATCGAGTGCGTGCCTACTCCAGGGTTAAAACATGTGTTGAAGTCTTTTCGCTTTAAATATTAAAAATAATACAATTATTCTTCATCGGAATTTTATTTATTGTTCATTATTCAACATCAATTCTAAATGCTAATTCTGTGGGGCTTAAAATTACAGTTCGCTTAAAACTTATTATAATTTGAGCAATCATTTAAAAAATCATTTTACATTTTTGTAAACATTGTCGTGCACTTGGCTTTACTCTCCTTACAATTCAGCGATTATATCAATAATGTTTTATTTTCTTATAAATGAACTCGTGCAAAGAGCAGGTACTTCAGCCGGTACACATTTAATGTATGAGTGTTGCACAGAGTATTTTATAACTAATTAAATTAATACTAAATTAAGAACAATTTTAATAAGTATTAGCGACTTCCATGGGCTTGTCTTACAGAGCAAAGGTTTTCAAAGGAATGCTTATGATTAGAAATTGACCCTCTGAGTTATTTTTCTACATTTAGCTGAGATCTATATTTTGTCTTCTAAGTAGCCACCACATTTTGCAATATGTTCCAATTTAAAAATTAGAGAAAGGAAAAATAACATAATAATTATCCTATTACTTAATTTTTTTTTGCTTAAAAGTAACACATACAAAATTTAATACTTATGTCATGAATGTGTACGGTTTATAAAAAGATTGTTGCTTTTGCGTCAAAGTGCATTATTATTGCATTCAGTACATTATTAATGTATAAGGGGGGCGATAAAAATTGTGATTGAAAAGGGAGGAGCCAGTATTGAAAGTTTGAGAAGCACTTGCTTAGAGACTTCACTGACAGTAAAAAGATACACGAGTAAAAAAGGTATGTCAGTATATGTGTGTGTGTGTGTGTGTGAGATTAACTAATATACGGTGATCACACATGGTTTTAGCAGATCATTTCGTCAATAAAAGCAAATATACGCAAAACATATAATGAAAAATTTTATTTTATTTCTTAAAGTGACTGCCTACCTTGAGAATGCCGTTTTTCGTCTAAATATAAGACAATTTTTTATTTCAAAACCTTATAGTTTTAACATTTTGCTTTCCAAAACAGTTTTTCTTTTTCCTTTTTGCTAAATAGAAATAAAGTTATAGTGATTATAAAAAACATCCCTCTGCAACATGCAAAAGGGCAGTAAGATAAAACTTTGAATGAGTTTTCCTCAAAATTATGCTTTCGAAAGAAACTCTTTACCAGATACATGATATCTTGATTGATTGAATATTAACGTCGTACTTTTCAGCTACACGAGGGCTTTGGGTACCGGACTATGTAATTTTGTAACCATGGTCAAGTGACATGGATGACACCTGAGCTGGCCCCCTCTCCTAACTACCACACCAACGGGAGGACGTTTCAGCTCTCGACAGATTTAGCGTGCATCGCTGCCCTACACGGCGGGTCTTTAGTAGTACTGGGCTCGAACTCGTGACAAGCCAGCCACGATCCGATACCTATACCTATACCACTCGGTTACCGCGGCCACAACATGATATCTTAAGAACCAAACCAGATAACGTTTTGAAATTTTGTGGGAATGTTTATTAAACTATTTTTCATAAAGTGGACCATAATTTTTGTTGTAGGTTAAATATTTTTCCATTTAGGGAAGTTTTTATAAAGGAAAGTAAAAATATCAAAATTTTCATATTATTATGTATAATTGTCTGTAATTTTCTTGTATTTTAATATTTCTCTTAGATTTTGGTTCATTTTGAAGAGCATCATAGTATGTATATTATGTATAAAGAAAATTATGTTAATTATATTAGAAATTTTTATAGAGTGTTACCTGTTTTAGTAAAAATTTGGTAAAATTTCCTTGAAAACAACCAAATTTTGTAAAAGTACAACATTTATTTAAAATTTTTTATGTATTTACATATTTTTTTTAATTTTCTTCCTAAAAACACTCAATTATTTTCAGAAATTTGTTTTTATAAAAAAAATGGGTTTAAAGGTAGGCAGTCACCTTAAATCTTAAGCTACTTTTTTCCTAATTTAATTGTAGGAATAGTTTTTAAAGTTCAACTTTACCTACATTATTCGTTCTAGCTATCTGTTATGACAACCAATTCAAGTAAACATAAACTTCATTAATCCCAAATCGCTGACTAACTGGTAGATTTTTCAGGTGGCATAATAGGTGATAGCCCTTCGGTATGAGGACGAATCTGTACTGTGGAGGGTCCATTGACTCCTACTTATTGAAACTTTGATTCTGAGATGTAAGAAGACATCCATATCTCGTTCCTTGTGACAATGTGATCCTACAATTCACCAATACATGCCATTGTTCCAGGTCAAAGATACCAGAGCATTACCAATTCTTTTTTCTCAGAAAGCAGCCTAGGAATCCAATGGGAGCAGATGTTTTTGAAGCATAAATTTTGTGTGGCTTTTACACTGAAATACATACAAATTCTAATGGAAAAGTGGTGATCGTGAAATGCTGGTTTTCCTGACTCTTGCGTCAAATGCACGTACCAAATTATCCAGGCTCACGGTTCCACATACAATTCAACCCTGACGATTCAACTTCGCATTTTGGTGTCACTCATTGGGTAATGGGGTATTTTACGAGGTTCCCTCTTAAAAATAAGATGGGTAATACCTTTTTTAAGTCTTACTTAGAATTTAATTGACAAGTTCTTATATACAGAAGAGAAAGAGATTATACAGATAAGGTATAAAAGTGAGAGAGAGACAGATGAGGGAGTGTGGCAATAGATAGCTGAGAAATTAGCGATTAGCCTGACGATATTTTCAATTCTAGTTTGAAAATTAGATTCATATCAACCGGTTAGTACTTCGTGGCCCATATATAGGCACTTTTGGCTTTGATAGTGAAGTTCATTTTGGAAAGTTCTTGGATAAATACTTTTGAGTGTTGGATACACTGGCCTAGCTAGTCCTGAGTGGGCCCTGCATCAAAACTCTTGGAAGCCCTTTTCTAGTGTACTTTAAAATTTTACGATTTTTCCTTATGTATTTTGGGGCCACTAAAGCGTGTGGGCCCCGTATCATTAATACGGAGGTAGCTACGAACCTAATTGGATACGAGTTCTAAACGTAAGTACGGGGAATTCTGTTAGTTTTTTTTGTGGTAGTTACAGCTCTGCATGTCTGCAATTATTTAGATAAGTGAACTTGGATTATTTAAGTATTAGGTGATATTCCTCTCTTGAGTAGAGACAGCTAATCAAATCAATGAGATTTTTACTAGACTATTTCCGTTTGTAGTTATTTCCTGTTGTTTTTTTGTAATGGGGTAACTAATACGAGGGCAAGGTCAGGATCAAATCACAATCTCACGAGTGCGGGATTCTCGAATTGTGATAATCATGCTTTGAGGTAGGTGACCATTACAATTGTATTAGAATTTTACATCTCACATATTTAGCTATGAATATCCACGATTGAAACGAATATCCACGACTCCTTGCCTTCATGAACCAATTCTCAGATTGTATTTTGCAGTGGAGGGGTCTATCAATTATCTTAAACATTGTAATCAACATATACACTATGTTAAGTGCTATTTAAGTTTCATGTGATTTTCAGCAAGGAATGTCAATAATGCATTAAATTTACATAGCTGCAGCCAAATAGACCTTAATTTTAACACTAATCATACCAACACTTAATAGATACCTATTTCTACCATAGCGGGTCAAATGACCCGACTTTATGTTTAATGCTTGAATGTATGAAACATGGATGTTAGAAAGGAAATAAAAATAAAAAAATAAATTTATTATAATAAAACAAAATAGTAAATTGACCATTTCTATTACAAAAGCAAAAAATCAGAATTTTTAATTTATTGCTCGTCGCATTTTTTACATATAAGTGTATCCATTGTACATTTTCCGCAAACATATTTTTTACATTTAGAGCAAATTTTGTTGGTTTTATTTTATTTACAGTATCTTATTTGACATCTCTAACGTTGATAAGCATCTGTAGTAGACTTAGGCAACGATCCTTTCGTATTTTTTCTATGTTTGGTTGTTCACGGGCTTCTCGAAAATCGGCGCCGAGTTCTGCTAGCTTGAGTAAAAAATCTGTCATTTGCTTGTACAAAATCCAGGCATTTATGCCAGCTAAATCAAGAATATTGAAAAAAAAACTTCGAGAGGCCATCTGCTAGACTTAGAACTTAGACTTTTTTCTTGAAATTATTCTCATCTATTTTAAATGAACTACTTTACGCAATAGTCTTTGCAGAAACGTGCAACTTACCGACTACAATGCGATAAGCAATATGACTCGATAAGCTCATAAAACAAAAAAATGATCTCCGGGTCAAATGACCTGTCGTGGTAGATAACGGTATACGACAAGTATTACTCAAAATAAACAAAACAAAAGAAAATAAATAGTATAAAAACTGTAGATTAATTACTTAGAAAAAGCCACGAAGTAAAATGCGCCAAAGCAATAAGATGATACGTGCATTTTGAATGCAAAAGTTCAAAATGGGTCATTTGACCCGTTATAGTGTTTGGTGTTAAAATAGTCCTCGTGCATAGCATGTAAAAATTGGAGTTATTTAAAAACTGGACAATGTAAAATTTTTTAAAACCAATAAAACTCAACGAACTAGCTAGCATATTTCCATATATTGTATATAAAATCGGCTACTTTACTGTAACACCTCAGAAGATGTTTAAAATTGGTACACATATAAAATTTCCGAATATTTATTAAAAGTAAAACATAACTTTGAAATCCAGACACAATTAACAACAATTAATTGCGAAGGATTTACTTATTTCGGATTATTTGCTTCCTTATTCCTTACCCCCCTACAATATATCGCACACACCCGCTTACATGGAAAGCGATAGTCATTGGGAAGCAAATCGCATAACTTTTAATCGGCATTTAAGGGATTAATTATAAACAGTAAAAATTATAAAGATGTGTTAATTTTACATATAATTTTATATATGACAAGCTCATTGGGTCACTGGTAATTATTAAACTTGTTCATAACTTTGTACTGCTAAATTAATTATATAATACATTGTGTAGCACTGATACATTTATTAGTAATCAGTGTAAAAGTGTATTTTATTTTTTATTATGTCAGAATGTATTTATTAATTTACTGGAGGTAAACAAACAAATATATAAAATAAAATTTTGTTATCGACTTTTCAATATGCTCGCGTCCCCCTCATAGAGTTGTCACGGGCCCCAAGAGGGGGGAGGGTGCCCCACAGTTCGAGAAACGCTGGGATAGGGGAAATAGATTTTTTGCAGTATTGCTATGGTCGATTTTTTTCTTGCGTAAATTAAATTTTATATGAAATGACTTCAAAAGTATATTAAAGACATCCAAAAGTAACTAGTCACAATAATTTCTGGAAGAAAAAATAATGCATCGTTAAAATTTAAGAAAAAAGTATAATTTATTTTAGTTTTACTTAAAAGTAAAAATCTATTGAAAAATCCTTTTTATTAATTCGTCAGAAAAGCTAAATGTTATACGTCAAGAATCTTGCAATGTGATGTATACTACATATCACAACAAAAGACTGATAAACTTTAAAGTATAAAAATTAATAAAATGAATTATAATTGTGTATTTATTCTATAAGAAATTAATTTTAATTTTTTTGAGAAAATTTAATATTAGGGCGTTTGTTAATAGTTGAATATTATTATCAATAATAATAATTAATAGCTCTTGAATCATTAATTGAGCACTAAATTTAGTAGCTGTATATAGTTTGATTTTTTAAGGAAAATTCGGCGCATACATTTGAAAAGTTTTGAGTCTTTACTCGATTTTGAATAAATCATAACAAATTGATTTATTATGATCATAAAAAATCCATCGATCCTTTTTCTTTAATAAAAAAATGTAGATGAATTCAATAATTTTAAGCTTTAATTATTTAAACAGTATACGAGATTAAGCGGTTTAAGACAAATATGTATTTTTTATCAACCCATAGTTGTTTTTTATATATGTTTATGCGTTACACATATATTTCCTTTTATTTTACGAACGCAATTTATAAAAATATCAATTAATTTTAGAAATAAATTCGTTTTTAATTAATAATGTAGGAGAACATAAGTCGAAATGAAATACAGGGTGTCCCGAAAATAGCGCCCACACTCTACACAGCCAGATTCCTAGCTGGGAGTGCTTAATAAATGCCCAAAGAACTCTACCTGGATGATCCATAGCTTACAAGAAACGTACAAAAAGAAAATATGACGTCACAACCAGTGCAAGGGAAAAAAAACCGTATTAGTCACATCAACAACTGTATTTGAAAATATTTATAAAGTTAGATGTTCAAAGTGTCCGCCATACATATCGAGGCAGTACTTGAGCACGCCATGTAATAGATGAGAGCAAATGTCGCAGCAGCACAATGTCCTCCAAAGTACAAGCAGCATGCAGTCAAGAAACGAACTCAGTTTGTGTAAACACTATGTGTCGATACACCAATTTCTTGAAATTGTCCCCGAAGAAAAAAAGACCCGAAAGAGGCCGGAGTATGCCATATCCAACCAATTGCGCACATGAGCACAGAAATGCGCCGGAGCCCCATTATGCAACATCGTTCATTCATCCTCATTTTTCATATTTTTCTCGTAAACTATGAATCATCTAGGTACAGTTCATCGGACTGTTTTATGTAGTCCCAACGAGGAATCTGACTGTGCAGAGTTTGGGCACCATTTATGGGAACATCCTTTATATTCAATTGATTCAATGCAAATATATACTCTGTGTCTCATAAGTCCATAAATACTTTTAAGATGCATAAAAATTTAAAGGAAATGATGTAAAGGGTGTTTTTTTTAGAGGTATAGAACTTTAAATTGCAATAAAACAACGATGTATTATTCGATTGACATGAATTTTTATTCGAAAGATAATCTTGTGGCATTACATTTTAAATATGATTTCTGGCATAGGACTGCCACGGTTGGCTCGGATGTAGTCAATCTGGACGTCCAATTTTCGATGACTTTTTCCAACATTTGTGGCCGTATATCGGCAATAACACGGCGAATGTTGTCTTCCAAATGGTCAAGCGTTTGTGGCTTATCCGCATAGACCAATAACTTTACATAGCCCTACAGTAAATAGTCTAGCGGTGTTAAATCACAAGATCTTGGAGGCCAATTCACAGGTCCAAAACGTGAAATTAGGCGGTCACCAAACGGGTCTTTCAATAAATCGATTGTGGCACGAACTGTGCGACATGTTGCGCCGTCTTGTTAGAACCACAGCTCCTGGACATAATGATTGTTCAATTCAGGAATGAAAAAGTTTGTACTCATGGCTCTATACCGATCACCATTGACTGTAACGTTGTGGCCTTCATCGGTTTTGAAGAAGTACGGACCATTGATTCCACCAGCCTATAAAGCGCACTAATCAGTTAGTTTTTCTGGATGTAACGGTGTTTCGACATACACTTGTGGATAAGCTTCACTCCAAATGCGGCAGTTTTGTTTGTTGACGTAGCCATTCAATCAGAAGTGCGCTTTATCGCTAAACAAAATTTGCTTATGAAAATCGGGAACAAAGGCTATCTGGTTTTGGGCCCATTCGACGAATCTAACCCTTGCTTGATGATCCTTTTGATGAATTGCCAAACCAAACTGAGAATAAATCACTTTACAGCTGTTAAATCGGTCGCCATCTTGGAAAGTAAGGCCAACTTAAACTTCTTTACCTGAAAAAAAAACACTCTTTATTTGAATATGGTTCGCGAAAAAGTCATTCTCGTGAAGGGAGATTTTTTTCGGTTGAGAAAAAAAAATTAGTTACATTGTCCTACGATAGTTGGCGCTGTAATCAAGCAAATCTCGGAAAATAGACAAATCAGAGTCCTATAAAATGCCGGAAATTATTGTGGGTCCGTTTTTCATTGAAGAGCCTTGTGCAAGGTTAGGCTGGAAGACATGTTCAATGAATGGAAAACGTTACCTAGAAAGGGTACGCGCGAGATAAATGATACTGTACTTATAGGGAACATAATGACCTTGTCAAGGAGATATTCATGCAAGACAGTGCACTTCCTCATATTTCGACCGAAGTGAAGCAATTCTTGGAAAAAAAAGTTCCCTGACAAACACGAGTACTCAGCCGTCACTTTACACATGAAGGGCCATCTCCCTCACCGGACTTAACACCTGTTGAGACTTTTGACTCTGGGGTTATGTTAAGTCTTGAGTTAATCACAACAGCCCATTTTCTTTGGTGGAGTTGAAGGATACTATTTACCATGAATTTTCCTGCATCCAACCGAAAATACTACATGCTGTTGTAAACAGTATTATCATTCACTTGCATACTGTAATTTGTGATGATGATTGATACACAGAGAACAAGTACTATAGCGTTGTGGAAAGATCGGAAACACGAGCATCCTACAAATAAATTGTTTTCATAATATCTGGTACTTATTTCTGTACAGCGTTATCTATAGTTGAAAAATGTACCTTACTTTTTTTTCTCCCCCCAAAAAATCACTTTTCACGAGAGTGATTTTTTCGCAAACGTATCCGAATACATCTGTTTTTTAAAAATTTTATGCATTTTTAAAATATTTACGTACTTATGAGACCCAGTATATTGATTAATTCAACTGATGGACTAAAATAAACTCATGTTATATCTATATTAAGTAATTGAATATATTTTCGCATGCTTCAAGCATTAAAAGGTTGATTTTTCAAACAATATTAAAACATTGTTTATTAGTTTATGAAATCTGGCATTTCACATCACTGTTGCAGCTCTACAGCTCTAAAGAATGAACAGATTAACGCAAGACCAATTAAGAACTTCACATAATTCCTTTTATTAAATTAAATAATTTCGTATATTCTCAGCTATGGAGATAAAACAAACAAAAAAGCTTGGGTTTGAGGTAAACAGAATGACTTAACAAGAGTTAACAAATGCAAGTTGCAACTGAAATTCACCAAATGGGGCGTTATGCTCAGTTTAAGTTTTCGCACCTCAAATTAGATCCTCATAAAAATATAATGATAGTTGTGTGCTGTTTCTCTTTAAAATAGTATAATTTACAACACCGATTTTCTAGACTACTGTTAAGTATTTAACTAGGAAGTGTGTAGTTCGTTTTAACTCAATGTAAATGTTTAAAAACGAAATCCCAGAGTGAACTTGGCGTCAAAGGAGTAAGTGAGAGCTATATTAACGTCGCATTATAAAAATGCAACAGGCCTTGTAATTTTGGACCATGGTCAAGTAACGGAAACGGCACCTGAGCTGGTACCTCTCTCTTAATTCCCCTCCCCACCGACTTGAAGACGTTTGACCCTCGACATATTTTACGTGCATTCGCCAACTTTACATGGAAGGATATCGCCCATCCGGTATAATGGTTAGCGACTCTGACTGCTGTGCTGTAGGGACTGGGTTTGAATCCAGGAGAAGACATGGATGTTTGTAAATGGCGGCATAGGGGTTCTCTAAATAGCCGTCGAGTTGTAAGTCTTCTCGTGAGATTGGTTGAAGGGGAAGAGAGGTAGAAGGCCCCTGACCCTTCGCCAGGGCGTTCTTCCTGAAAATAGGGGTGGAACCGAGCTAAACCATACTGTCACCTGCATGGTGCTCAAGGCTACGGCCAACGACAGGCATACATCTAGCCCCTTGCCATGATGAATTTCGTGGGCTATATGACGTAGTCGAGATCAGGTGTCATAAGAAACAACATTGCGGGTCTTCAGCGACAATAGGCTGGAACTAATCAGATACCAAGTTGGTGACCTTGACCACCAGGATACTCCAGCCACTTGGCGTCGAAAGAGAGAATGCAATTGTTATAACGAATAAAATCAGTTATAAAATGTAAGACAAATATAATAATGATCTTCTTGATTTGTTAACGATGTCAGAGTAGAATTTGAAAGGATTTTAATTATTCCGTTTAAGTAATTTTTTAAGAGGACACACAGTAAGATTCAATTGACAACAATCGGTCAAAAAATCAAATCTAATTTTTTTAGTCTAAATTACTTTTTATATACGTTTCTATAACCTCACAAAATTTGAAAGCTCTGAACTTAAAAATAGCAGAATTATGATAGCTTTTACGTTCGTTTTTATTCACATCCCTATGGCAAATCAAAACTTTAAACTTACTTATCTCAGAAAAATAAAATAACTATTTTGTCTCCATATTTAAAATGCTAAGGCTTTTTTTCTATCGTTCCTAATGCTTTGATTTTTTTTACTAATTGCTAACAGTACATGTAACAAACGTTGGTATGCAGTTTTGAATCAAAGCATTACTTATTTTTTAAAAAATAATTGAACTCAGAATTTATACATTTTTTAAGGAATTTTCAATAAGCATTCATAAAAAGATGTATTGTGCAAATACCAAACATATTATCACAAAACCCATACCAACTTTGGTTATACATAATTTGAGGTACTTGTAAATCAAATTCCATGCGTGTACGCAAGTCTTTATAGGGGAGGAATAGCATTTTAAAATCACTTCACAATTTTTTTCCTTAAAAAATTAAATAGCTAGTTTTTATAAGTTTTTGAGCACATAAACGGTTTTACATAGCATACACACATAGGAGACAACGAAAATTTTTTTGAAAATCCTTAAATTAAAAATTTTTGTGTAAATCGTACCAGGTCTTCTTAAATAAATATTTATTACATTAAAAAAAGTTATCTTTAATGAAATTTGTAATGTTTTATTAAGGTATCCGAGACTACGTTCGAAACCGTGATTTTGCAAAAGCGTATAAATGGATAATATTTATGATATTAAGTGTCACTTAAATTATAAAATGTATATAAAATTGTTTTAAGTATAGTATTACAATAAAGAATATTTTAAGTACAATATTTTGACAAAAAATGCGCATAGAATGACCAATTTTTAAAATATTCTCCTTTTGTCAAAATTTTTTCTATTATAATAATATTTTGCCTATACATAGCTCAGCTGTATAGAGGCACAACTAGAATTTTTGAAATATATAAATTAGAAGTGAGTTTATCCTTGTTTTACGACAACAGAGTGGAGAAATGTTAAGAAAAAAAACGTCGATAATTATTTCAATTGGTGGTAACTCTGAAAATAATGCGAATTTTTCAAAATTCATAGTTGAGCCTCTGTACAAAGGTCTGAGCTATATACTGGCAAAATATTATTATAATAGAAGCATTTTTCACAAAAGGAGAACATTTTGAAAAAGGTTATTATAAATTAATTTTTTGCCGAAATATTGTATTTAAATAATTTTTTTTTGTCAAAATGTCCTTAAAACAATTTTATACATGTATTCTAACTAAGTGACACTAAACATCATGAAAATTATCCTTTTATGCGCTTTTTTAAAATCACGGTTCCAAACGTAGACGGATACCTTAAACTTTACTGAACTTAAAAACTTCTCTTAATGTTGCGAAGTCGCCACGGTAGCCTAGTGGTGAAGGTCACGGATACGTGGCTGGTGTATCATGAGTTCGATTCTAGTGTCGCTGGAGACCCACCAGGTAGGATTTAGGAGAACGGGTGCCAGCTCAAGTGTCATCCTCGTCACTTGACCATGGTTCAAAAACACGAGGTTCGTCACCAATAACCTTCATGTAGCTTTGTAGTGTGACATTGATGTAATTCTCACTCCCGCTAGTGTGGTATGGGAGTTAGGAGATTGGTGTTGCTGCTCAGGTGTTGCCCTTGTTACTTTACTGAATTTAAAATTACCATATCTATCACCAATATCCCTCATGTTATTTTATAGTACAACGTTAATAAATATTCATTTCAATCAAAATGCATGGATATTATTAGTAGGTTATTTTAAAATTCCTCAGTTGTTAGTTTTTAATTAATTAAGAAGCTGCATTTGTGTTGGAATTGAAGTATATCAAGCAAATAATCATAATATTATTTTATATTTTTGTTTCAAATGCAATTGTTTCAAAGTAACACAAAAAGAAATGCATCGTTATTTATCCAAAAAATAAAAGTCAAATTTGTTTAGGAATTAAAATTGTTTTTTAAGACATATACGCTTATATTTTTCTAAAAAAAACAAATTTTCAAAATAAACTTTACAGCATCGTTCTTTAATTTGTGAACAGTAATAGAAACTCCTTTTCTCATTTGATGAATAAATTAAACCGGGAAACGGACTCACAATGGAAATATAAAATTTAATTTTACGTTTATATGGCACGAAAAATCTCATTTCTGGATTGTGTTGTTCAATTGTATGACATTTTTATAAAAGGTGAAAAATTTATTTATAATTTCCTTAACTCGTAAATAAAAGCATGATGAAAATTTAATCTACGAATGTAACTTAGAAAAATGCGTGTATAGTTTTTTCTATTTTTAAGATCAGTGACAAGAAAAATTCACCAATCTCATTCTTATAATTATTTCCACATGTAATAAATGAAAGTAAATGTAAGTTGAAATAATGTGATTTGGTTTGTTTGAATAAATAATTTCTCCCTGTCAAAGTCCGTAATTTTAAGATTGAATAAAACTTTCTGAGTTTTCGGGAGAATATATGGGTAATGTTTGTTTCTTAAAGTGAAGGAAGGAAGAAGTGTGTTTTATAAAGCTGAATAAATTTGCGTGTGAGTTCTATTTGCTCTCTCTACGAAACGTTTCATTCCATATATATTTTCATTGGAAAATTAAGGCTAAAGTAATACAATCGGAAATTATATTTCACTGTAAAACTTGTTGTTTATAACTGCCGCTTATTCGGTATGGTGGTCAGGGACGCTGACCGCTGTGCCGTAGGGCAGTGTTTCTCCAACTTTCAATATTTGCGACCCAAAAATCCATCGTAATCTTCATCGTCCCCCCCCTTCCTTCCATACACTAATAATGCATTAAATTCAACAATAATAATAAACTTTGACGCAAAGCTGCAATCCGACTTAAGCCTCTTAAGTTCCTCCAGCGTATATAAACGTCTCACTCAGCCATTGCATTAATTGCCCAGGACATATATATATATACACTGGTATGCAAAAATTAAAGACGAGACGGTTTTTTCAATATAACTTTGTACAAAAGCTTTCCAAATCAACACATTTAATACCGTAAGATCCCCAATACGTAAGGACATGTGTAATTTAAGCAACACTTACTAAAAGAGAAATCAGAGGGATAAAAAGAAGCTTGATTGAAAAAGTAGCATGGAGCGCAATGCGACTGAAGGCCGAAACATCCCTGTGATGGGTGTCCAGCAAGAAACATCCGGTCTTTAGTAGGGGATATGATCTCCCCTGACTGCTAGGCAGGTTTCACAGCATTTGCCCATGCTGAGAATGAGGGTGTCAATGGGTGGTTGAGGCATTGCTGCCCATTCGTCATGCAGCGCCAATCGAAGCTCCCGAATCGTTACTGGTGGTAAGGTACGAGCTGCCAAGCGTCTTCCTAGAAAATCCCATACATGCTCGATGGGATTGAGATCCGGAGATCGTGCCGGCCAATCCATACGTTCAATATCCTCACTCTCTAAGAGCTGTTCGGCAGCTACTGTGCGATGACATGGTGCATTGTCGCCCAAGAAAAAGAACTGCAGACCCATAGCGCCTCTAAAAAGACGCACATATGGAAGAAGAATTTCGTTACAATAACGGGTCCCGTTGACTGAACCTGCGTCGAAGATGTGAAGGTCTGTACGACTACCAAGCATGATGCCTCCCCAAACGAGAACACCGCGACCTCCATACCTGTCCCTTTCAATGATGTTCGAGGGATGATTGCGGCTTCCCCGCTCTCTCCAGATGAGTATGCGATGAGAATCGCTACTCAAACTGAATCTGCTCTCATCTGTAAAGAGTACTCGTCCCCATTCATTGTCTCTCCAATTCCGGTGTTCCCGGCACCACAGAGAACGCCTTCTCCGATGGGCAGGCGTTAAAGGTACACACCGTACAGGGCATCGTGGAAACAGACCACCACCGTGCAGTCTTCTGGCCACGGTAAAACGCGATATCGGTCGTCCAGTCGCCTGTGTCGTGTGTCTAGCGATTTCTCCCGCTGTCTGCCGCCTGTTTCTTCTGGCCTGTAAGACAATGTACCGGTCATATGCGGGTGTGGTTCCTCGTGGACGACCACTACTGAACCCCGGATAGCTGTTCCTGTAGTTTGAAATTGTCTCCAAAGTCGTGAAACGATGCTGTGAGCAATTCCGAACTCTGCAGCCACACTTGTCACACTGCGGCCTTCCTCCAACTTCCCAATGATTCGACCTCGGGTAAAAGCATCCAGATGTCGTCTAACAGATTGATTATTCGCCATTTCTCGCTGAGGCAGCAACTCGGTGTGATTTTAACTGCTATACGGCGTGCAATCTCTTTGCCAGAAATACTGATCTTACACCGACAACATGCTTTATACTACTCAGACACTCTCCCATTACGTCTATCTGCATATCTGCGCATGTGCTACCGTACATCACCTTACTTAATCTCCTGATTGGTCTTTCTGTCCGCTCTGCCTCTTCGTTCAGCTGATATGCTAATTTTTCGACTTCGTCCTTAATTTTTGCGCACCAGTGTAGATATACGCGTTTCCGAAATATGATATTTTCTATGCACTGCTGTCCGTAAAAGTGTTCCGAAAGCTTTGAAATGCAATAAAATGACTTTATCAGGTTTTTGCGAAGGATTTACTTATTTCAGAGGCCGTATTTATTCCTTTTCTCCCCCCCCCTCCAAATACTCCACATATGCGAGCCTACGTAGAAAACGGTGGCATTTCGAAGCGAATCCCGTAACTTTTAATCAGCAGTTAAAGGAAGAATTACAAACCGTTCACAAATTATGAATATAAGTGTTGAATTTTGTGTTTAATGGTATTCATGACAAGTCCATGGGGTCACGGGTAGTTATGAAACTTGTTCTTAACTTAGTGTTGTTAAATTAATGATCAAATACATTGTGGAGTACTGATACACTTATAAGTGTATAATATCGGCGTAAATGTGTATTTCATTTTATTATATCAGAATGTATTATCGTTTGTTTACTTTCAGTAAATTAATAATTTTGAAAAAATTATCTTTTGTTCTCGACTTTTCAATATGCTCACGCCCCCCTGGCCAGGTTATCATGCCCCCTTAGGGGAGGGGGCGCCCCACAGTTTGAGAAACGCTGCCGTAGGGCTTTACTTCGAATCTCGGGAAAGACATGGATGTTTGCAAATTTATAGTACGTGGGTGGCATCGGAGTACACTAAATATTCCTCGAGACACAAGTCCTTCCGTGTGGCTGGTGGAAGGGAAGGAGAGGTAGGAGGCCCCTTGACCACCCCACAGGGTGCTCTTCCACAAAATTTGGGTGGAACTTAGCTAAATCGTATTGCTACCTGTATGGTGCTCTAAGCTATTGTTAACGACAGGCGTATAAACTAGTCCCTTGCCGCGATGAATTTCGTGGGACTCGATTAGGCTCTGCCGATCAGGTGGCATTAGCAGCGACACAATTTATGTCTGAATTATTTGCGTTGTCATTAAGACAGAGAGTTATTTCATCAAAAATATAATTAACTTTGAACTTTATATTTATTATTTCACGCGTCACAAAATATAATAATAATTAGACTATTTTAGTCTGTTTATGCTGAATATAATGCACTTTTGAGTGTTTTTGAATTCTTTATATTAGTTTGCACTCTCCCTATATAAAAATTATGCTTATATCATATTTTTAGGTGTTATCACTGTGTAAAGATTTTAAGCCAAATATTAGAAATCATCCCTATTTTTTTCAATTCCTACTACTAGTTCCCTCTCTCCCTAAATCTTTATATATAAAAATCTTCTGTGCGTATGTTTCTCACTAAACTGCTCCTAAACGGCTGGACCGATTTCGATGAAATTTTTTGTGTGGGTTCAAGTAAATTCGAAAATGGTTTAGATTGACAATTCGGTCCGATATCGCAATTAGTTAAAAAGATATTAATTAAAAACATTCAAAAAATACAACTCAACATTCACCTGCATTGTTGTAACAACGCTATTGTTATAAACAAGTAACACATAAAAAATTTTTTTAATCAATTCCTACTTAGATCAATCAAGAAAAAAATTTATTTTAGCTACTTTTTATTAAATAGTTGCAATTAATATAAATATGTATATACATATGACAGAATCACAACAATAAGCGGTAATTAATTTTTATTAATTATCATTTAAGTATCGTATTGTCATCCAAAACAATCGTGTATATAAAATTTCCTTTCAACTGAATACTTTAACACGTGAGAAAAAAACTTTTTCAAATGTTGACATAAGTCGCCAAAAGGGTCGCTAAGTCGCCAACGTGGCTGTATTTGTAATTTTTTAAATAATTAGTTTTAATCAATTAATTTTTATTAATTATAGTTATATATTATTGTATTATCATCCAAAATAATCATGTACATTACATTTCAGCTCAATTGAGCGCTTTAAGATGTATTTTATTAACGATTGAAAATTACACCAAGATAAATAAATAAATAAACAAACAAATAAAATATGTGTAGAGATAGTGAACTAATAGTAGGAAGAAATTTGAAAAAGACGTAAGTTGGCGTCGAAAATTGATTTTAAGCCAAACTGGCCAAACCCGGTCTTTATTGTTACGAAAATGCAGACGCGCGATTCACGCTTTTTAGCGTTTTTAATTAATATCTTTTCAAATAATCTTTATATATGTAATTCTTCTGTGTGTGTGTATGTAACCGAATTCCTCCTAAACAGCTGGACCGATTTTGATTAAAGTTTTTGTCTGTTCCAGTGGACTCGAGAATGGTTTAGATTTATAATTCGGTTTAGAAATGTTTATTTAATTAATTTTTTATTTATAAATTGTTGATCTTGGAATGTTTTACATTGTATCTGGAAAACTGCGTTACAATCGCAGTATTGGATATTCAAAAATCTTTTATTATAATTCAAGTTGGTCCCGACAGTTGGTGATGTGATCATTTCAGGAAAATATTTCGTCGCTTCGTGTTATTATTAAGTTGAAATAAATCTCGTGTGCTAACTAAATTATTACATTCAGATCTAGTTAGTGTTTGAAATTTTACTCAATTTTACTCAAATTTTACTCAAAATGGTCTAGATTGTTAAAGCTTATTCATAAAAATTTGGAATTTTTGAATTTAAGATGTGTGTACAGGACAACGTCTGACGGGTACTCTAGTATATATATATATATATATATATGACGAATCTGTACGGAACATTTCCTTTCCACTAATCTTCTTAGGCGTCTTTCTGGGGAATATAAATTCGCGTTTATTTCCAATCAAATCCAAAATGAAGTTTGGGATATTTAAATTAGATAAGGCATTTAAGTCGAGGGTTGCGAGATAGCAAGAGAGATGAGGGTAGGCTATTGAGCGGCTAACGTTAAATGCAAACTAGAAGATTCAAAGAGATTAGAATCGTGAAGACGTCGTGCTGCTAGAAGTACCAGAAAGCTGATATAAGCCAGCGGTAAATATAATTCACGTACGCTTAAAGTAAGCGTCAGTTTGAGCTACTTAGTTAAAGTTAATGATAATTAAGAATTCGAATACGTGTGTCTCTCGGATCTCCTATTTCGGTAAACCTTACTTGAGTTGAGCTAGATTAGTAATTAATTGCATTCTTAGTAATTTAATTTAATATAAAGGCAAATCCCTTTAGAAGACGTAACATTATTGTATTATTTGTTATCAGAGATTTTTGAGGAAATTATAACAAAAATAAATAATATTATTATTCAAAATGGCGTTTGGTGGTTCTTTGCCTCAAATTAATCTTGGTGTTCAAGGTATGACCGAGGGGGGTGATCACAGTGGCGACCAGCGAGTAAATCCCGAGTTTAGAGTAGGATCTAATTTTCGGATCATCCCTGAGCAGTATTTTTTGGGGGTGGAGAATGTGCTGGAATTTTCGGAAAATATGGATAATAACTTAACATATTACGAGATACCCACACAACTCGCTTGAGCATATTTAAAGGGTCATCTCACAGGACGGGCACTAGATTGGTTTGAGGTACTAGATTATAGGGTTGTTGAAGATAAGGCGACGAATTATGAGCACTTAAAGCAAGCGTTGTCAGAACAGTTCCCCGTGGTTAGAAATAGGTCGGAGCTAGAAACGAGTTTCTATTCATCATCTCAAAAGCATAATCAAAAGCCGTCTGATTTTGTGTATGATTTGTTGAAGATTCACAAAATCTTAAAACTCGAAATGACGGAGGAAAAATTGATCGATCATATCATTAGTAGGTTAGAACCTCAGATTTTGGATTATGTAGAGGTTAGGAATCCGCAAACCACATCTAACATCCTACAAATTATTGATAAGTATGAGGAACGGTTTCTAAATAGAAAGATCAGAGGTTTGAGTTGGGAATCCCGATATATAAAACCAAACGAGAACAATCATTGCCCTAACAGGAATCGACAAGAAAATTGGAGAGAAACGAGAGATAACAATAGGTATGCGGACAATAGTAGACCACGCAGAGAGTTCAATAGATTTGAGAGTCAAGGTGTTGTAGATAATCAGAGATTCGATGGTCGACGCCGAGGTGGTCAATCGGATCACAGATTCCACAGTCAAGGCGGTCGACAGGGTGGTTTAAGGAATAGTACTTTTAGAGTATCCTCATTACGAATGACTCCAGTAGACTTACCATATGTCCCTATTCTTTTAAATGAGACATTTATTACAGCCCTTTGGGACACGTGGGCGGAGATATCTTTCATATCGGAAGAGGTCTATCGTAAATATTTTTCGTATCGACCTCGTCAAAAGACAAAAGGTAGAGTAGTGACGGCGCAAGGTCACTACTCTATGCCACTTAGGTCGGGTCGAATTACAGATTCGGATCCGAGAATTCCAGAAAACCTGGGAATTTCACATTCTTAACAATATGCAGTACCAATGCATTTTGAGCATTGATTTTATGAAGGAGTCCGAATTGACTTTAGATTTCGATCAGAAATCTCTGATCATTCCAGAGGACCAAATTTACAGTTACCAAAAGTGGAAAAGCCGGTCGAGATTGATCTATCAGATACAAAGCTCGGTGAAGGGCAAAAGCGAAAATTAAGGAATTTATTTAATGGTTTTAAAGGGCTATTTTCAGATCAGACGGGGTTAACTCATGTTTTATACCATGAAATCGATACTGGGGACAAGGGACCGGTAGGGTCTCGACCCTACCGTTATGATAGGGTCAAACAAGGAATAATCGATTATCACATTGAGAAAATGTTGCAAGAGGGGTTGATTCGTCCTATTAAATCCCGATACGCGTCACCAGTAGTTTTAACGCCCAAGAAAAATGGCCTTCCTTCAGATTTTCCTGAGGCTTATCGATTCACGATTGATTATAACAAACTTAATGCAATAACTAAATATCCCCGATATCCATTACCGGTGATTGATGATCTAATAACAAACATTCCGCATACCGGAGTGACGTCCACATTGGATTCAAAAAGTGGCTATTTTCAATTAACGATTAGTCCAAAAGATATAGAGAAAACCGCGTTTATCACTCGCAATGGCACGTTCGCATTCCTCAGAATGCCTTTCGGCCTTTCAGGGGCGACGCCAAATTTCCAAAAGGCCATAGATATTATACTCAAACCTGTTATTGGGCGTTTCGTGTCGGTATATATGGACGATGTTATCATCACATCTTCATCGTTTAATGAACACTTAGATCATTTGAATCAGGCATTTACATTGTTGAGAGACGCAGGGTTAACATTAAATAAGGATAAATGCCCCATCGCACGTGACAAATGGAAGTATTTAGGTCTCGTAATTAGTAAAGAAGGGATCGAAACAGACCATAGTAAAGTGAAGGCAATCACAGAAATAAAACCTCCTAAAAATAGCAAGGAAGTATCGAAATTTTTAGGGATTGCAGGGTGGTATCAGAAATTTATACACCATAATGCAGACATATGTGAACCATTATATCGGTTGAAGAAAAAGGGGGCAAAATTTAATTGGTCAACAGAAGCAAAGGATTCTTTTGATAAGATAAAACGGGCATTAATTAAAGCACCAGTTTTACAATTGCCGAATTTTACAGAACAGTTTAACTTATTTACTGATGCTAGTGGGGTCGGAATTGGTGCTGTATTTAATCAAAACCACAGACCGATTGCATTCGCGTCTAGAACCCTCAATAAGGCGGAACGAAACTATACTGTTACTGAACGCGAATGTTTGGCGGTGATATGGGCCTTAAATAAGTTTAAAACTTATTTCGGATCCCTGCCGGTGAAGGTAATCACAGATCACGCGGTATTAACAAAGCTAATGAATGGCAAAAACTTATCTAGTCGAATGATTAGATGGGCACTCAAGTTATCCGAGTTCAACATAGAATGGGAACATAGACCGCGGGTCCAAAACGTTGTCGCGGACGTTTTATCTAGGAATCCAGTAGGCAATCTGGATGGATCATAAATTTCGTGCGCAGCTCTTCGATCCCAAGCTTTAAACTCCCGAGAACAACTCATACGAGAGCAAAGGGAAAATCCTGAGTTAGGACACATCTATCGTTATTTAGAAAACCCAGACGACGGTTCTGTTAATGCGACTATATGCGAGGGTTGGTCCCAAGATTTTAAACTTATAGATGGTCTATTCTTTTACGCGAAATATTATATAACGCTTGGAGAACTAAGAGTGTATATTCCTAGATCGCTTCGGCGAAACAATAATGAAAGAATTTCATGATCTGCCATTAGCAGGCCATCTAGGAAAGAAGACCTATTTAAAACTACGAGACACATGTTATTTTCCATATATGAGGAAATATATATTTGAATATTTATCAATCTGTGACCGGTGTCAAAAATTTAATTACAAAAACGCGCTACCAGCTGGTCGTTTAACTCCAATAGTATCGAATTACCCCCAATGAAATTGTAACGTTACATCTATTAGGCCCCTACCCCGCATCCCGACCCGAAAGATATAGATTTGTATTAGTAATAACGGATCATTTCACTAAGTAGAGTGAGCTTATTCCTTTACGAAAAGCTTCGGCCCAGGCCATAGATAACGCCTTTTTGGAGAATTATATTTCACGTTACGGAGCTCCGATTTCATTAATTAGTGATAACGGCCCCCAATTTACATATATCAAAGGTATTTGAACCCTTAAGTCATAGGTTGGACATAAAACATATGAAAATGGTAACATACAGGCCACAGGCGAATTTAACGGAAAGAGTTAGGCGCAATTTAGTCCAGATGATAGCCTGTTTTGTAAAAGAAAATCACGAAAACTGGGACCGATTTCTTCATGAATTCGCTTTCGCGCTGCGCACTTCAGTGAACGAAACAACAAATAAATTTCCGGCTGAGTTATTCTTAGTTAGAAAGATTATAACACCTTTTAGTAAATTAATAAATGTCACAGAAGGTGCTGAATATGTAGGAAGAAACATTGAGAAATTATTCGATGAAGTAAGGCAGAATAGGCGGAAACAACAGAAACATTGGGAAAAATATTATAATCGGAAAAGGAAGGAAGTTAACATCAAAGTAAATGATTTGGTGTTGGTACAAACAACTCATTTTATAAGTGCTGCGGGTAGGAGAGTGGTTGGAAAGTTTATGCCTAAGTTTGAAGGGCCATATAGAGTGTTGGAGGTTCGGAATAACAATTTAATTATTTTAAAGATAGGGTAAAAAGGTAACAGTTAATATTGAACAGGTGCGTGTGTACCGTCCACGACAATCCGACACGATTAGTTCGGACATTCATGTTGAGACAGTGTATGAAGGACAGAGGTCGAGTGATAGGTCAAGTAGATCGCAACCAGGAAAATTCAAAGAATCTAGGAAAACCTCGAGTGAGCAGAAAAACGGTCATAAATCAAGTAAGGGTAATGCGGGATGGGAGGATCCGAGATTGATACGTAAAGTAGATTCAAATGGATCAGGGGACACGAAAATTATAAAAAGATACACAAAATTTGCAGAAAAGGTTCTCTGCAGGGGTCCGAACATAGGGAATAGAAAAGACCTACCCCTGAACCAAAACAGGGGATAAAAAGAGCAATTCTGTCCTCGGTTTCATCTCGTAATCATAAATATAGAAGACCTAATAACCCCTCCCAGGGATCACAGCCCATTGCAGGTCCTTCTCATCAACAAGATTCCAGGCAGGACAAGTCACCTACAGTAGCGAGTAGGCACGAAGGAAGCGAACAATACAACAAGGCCCGGGAGACAAAGACAACTAAAGACGGAACCAACAGGGCAGCTGAGAGGAGAACTGTCCGGTCTAAACAGACGACAGCAGTGAGACCTTGTCCGTACTACCTGCGCAGCCGAGTAAGACAACCAGAAGGATTTCCAGAGGAGCGGAGGAACAGCGGAATATAGCAAGTATTCCACATAACAACATCAGGAGAAGGAGCCTTAGCATGGAAGCCTTAGACGGAGATCCAGTAGATAGGAGCGAATAAAGGGCAAAGAAAAATATCAGGTTGTATCGTTTCGATTTTTTTTTGCCATCAAGAGAAACCATAAGGAGACGACTGACCGAAGTTGGCTCCTTTCGAACAAGTGGTCGGAAGAATTATTGCAATGAAGCAAGTCACGGGCGGATTTTAAATTTAAGAAGCCAAGCAAAAGTGGACACTACAATGAGTGTTTTTTCTTGATGAGAAAAATCAGCTTTTGTGTTAATTTTTTTTATAAATATGGAGAAAACATTTGTAAGAATGCATTTGTTTACTTCTATGTATGACTTCGCTAAGATGCGATAATTCCTTTAGTTGTTTGTTTTATTGTTTTTTGAAAAATGTTTGAAATTGTATGTATATATATGTGTATATTTTATCTTACATCTGGTGACTTGGAGACGCGGCGTAATTAGGTAGAGCTAACATTTAATACTAACAAGCGCAGCATATATGGAATGGGAATGTTAAGGAACCAGATGTTTCAATGGATATATATGAAAATGTTATGTAAAAAATGAAGGAATCTGTATGTACTATAGATGTTTGTTTTTCACACAAAGAAATTCTCATTTCAGGGTAGCTGACTCTGAGAATTGTTATTCAACAAAAGAAGCAAGATGCAAGTCCGAATATGTGTTATAATATTTAAGTAGATTTTTAAGTAGTTAAGGAAACCACGCAGGCAGGGTTTTCCACTTAGGTGATTTTTCCCTCGCCTCACAGTCGAATGGGCGTGGTGTAGGGAAATTTAATTCTGTAAATGTTACGTCCTTTAAAGTGTAGTTTTAGGTCGTAATTTTTTCTTTCCCTTAAGGAAGGAGATTTTTTAATATCCGATTGGTAGATATATATATTAAAGTCGTCGGGACTATCAATCAAGTCTAGGAATTGGTTACGTAATTTATTTTCAGGCCGTTTGTGACCTTCTAATAAATCCCGTTTTCTTTTTGGAGGGGGTTTGTGACGAATCTGTACGGAACCTTTCGACTAATCTTCTTAGGCGTCTTTCTGGGGAATATAAATTCGCGTTTATTTCCAATCAACTCCAAAAATAAGTTTGGGAATTTAAATTAGATAAGGCATTTAAGTCGAGGGTTGCGAGTTAGCAAGAGAGATGAGGGTAGGCTATATTGAGCGGCTAACGTTAAATGCAAACTAGAAGATTCAAAGAGATTAGATTCCTGAAGACGTCGTGCTGCTAGACGTACCAGAAAGCTGATATAAGCCAGCGGTAAATATAATTCACGTACGCTTAAAGTAAGCGTCAGTTTGAGCTACTTAGTTAAAGTTAATGATAATTAAGAATTCGAATACGTGTGTTTCTCGGATCTCCTATTTCGGTAAACCTTACTTGAGTTGAGCTAGATTAGTAATTAATTGCATTCATAGTAATTTAATTTAATATATAAAGGCAAATCCCTTTAGAAGACGTAACATTATTGTATTATTTGTTATCAGAGATTTTTGAGGAAATTATAACAAAAATAAATAATATTATTATTCAAAATGGCTTTTGGTGGTTCTTTGCCTCAAATTATTCTTGGTGTTCAAGGTTATGACCCAGGGGGGTTATCACATATATATATATATATATCTTGTTCAAATCTTCAGTCGTTAATAAAATATCGACTCATGTTCAAATACATTTTTTTAAACTTGTATTGAATGGCACTTGAAGCTAATAAGGTTTTTGCAAATATTAATTCATTAATTAAGTTTTGTTTTATAAATTTTAAATTTATTCTGCGTTATTTCTGACGAAGTTACACTTATCTGCAAAATTCAGCGCCTTCAAAGTAGGAACAGACTTAAAAAACTTATATATATATATATATATATATATATATATATATATATATACATATATTGTATTATATTTATTTAATTTTTTAAATGCAGAGTGAGTGATAGCTTATTAACGTCGTATTATAAAGCAGTATGAGGCCTATTGGGGATGGACCTCCTAATTTTGAACCATGATCAAGTAACAAAGCTAAGTATAATTAAGCAACATCTGAGCTAAAACCCCACTTCCAACCTTCCATACCACGCGCCAAGAGAGGACTTTGAATTTCGACAGATTTCACGTGCTTTAGCCCTGCTACACGGCGGGTCTTCAGTGGCATTAGGCTCGAAGTCATGAAATTTTGACAACGAGTCGGTATTTCTATTTATTTCCTAAAAAAGCAGTGCTTCTCAAATTTTCAATATTTGTGACCCAATATTCAATCATAATTTTTATCGCACCCTCCTCCCCTCCATACAATAAAAGTGTACTGAATTCAATATTCTATAGTTTGACTCTAAAGCTAATATACAACTTTAACCTCTTAAGTGCCACCGGCGCATATAAACGTCTTGCTCAGTCAAAGTGTTAATTGCCCCGGACATATATATACTTCTATCTGAAGTACGATCTTTTCAGTGCACTGCTTTCCATAAAATTATTGCGAAGGCTTTGGAATCCAATAAAAGAACCTTGACAGTGTTTACGAAGGATTTACTAATTTCAGAGGCTTTGCTTATTTATTTTATTCCTTTTCTCCACCCACCCCCCAAATATATCACACACACGCACCTGAGTGGAAAAGGGTGGCATTGGGGAGTGATTTGCCTAACCTTTTTCGGTAGTTAAGGGTACAAATTATCAAGATAAGTGTTAATCTTGTGTATAATTTTATATGTTTCAAATCCATGAAGTCACTAGTAATTATTATACTTTTTTTAGAATTGTTCAATTAATTATGAAATACATTGTGCAGTACTGTTACATTTATAAATTCCTTATATTAGTGTAAACGTGTATTTTACTTTTTATGTGTTAGAATGCATTTTGTTTGTTTACACTTTCAGTAAATTAATAATTTTTTAAAATAATCTTTTGTTTTCTGTTTTTTTAATATGCTCACGCCCCCCTCGTAGAGTTATCATGCCCTCTAGGGGGGGCGCCCCACAGTTCGAAAAACGCTGCTGTAAAGAAAGGGAAATACCGCAAAATCCGGCGTATAGCGCGAACCTATACTTTCAAGTATTATTGTTTTATTTTAAGGTATCCGACTACTTGCGACAACTTTTTTTTGAAAAAATGAAGATATGGGGATTTTTTTTTGTGATTTTTAGGTTTATTTAGTATATTTTAAGGAAAAATTCGTAAAATTGAAATTAGAAAAAAATTTATTATTATAAAATGGGAAAAAACTGGTGAAAATGTACAAAAAATTACATAAACGGGGCCCGCTCTGTACAAAAATGTTTTGAACAAATTTTCAATTTTTCAGTTTTAATGTGCTCCTTTGTTATTCATGTTTGAAATGACTTTCAGGATAATAGATAGTTTAATTTTTACAAAAACTAGAACACTTTATCTTAGTGACTATATGAAATTGCTTAAAAAAACAGTGATTATATTCACATAAAATACTGTAAATTTTGAAATAAAACAGTTATAGATAAATCTGAAGATCAAAACACTTCTACTGTTATACGAAATATTCACAAAAAATTTCAGCAAATTATATTCGAAACTTTTTGAGCAAACGCTGTTCCCGTTTGAGTTTTTCGAAAAAAAAAACACATTTCGAGTAAAACGCATTTTAACGTTTGACATCTTGTGTAAAGTTATGGCATCTTCTTTTATTAAAACACTTGTAGTTTTTGTTCCAGTGAATGGACATTAAAAAGCTTGGTATTTTTATCAAGCTAATAAAATGGTCTATAAAATAAAATCATAAAAAAAATTGTCAATTTTTGAAAATAATCATGATTTTAGGGTAGTCGGATATCTTAAGGTATATTCGCCGTATAACGCGCACACTCTTTTTTACGAATAAACTTGAAATGTAAGTGTGCAATGCTCTTATGTTTTGAAGTCATTTATTCGAGGTATTATCCCAAGATTTTGTTGAAATAACATACTTCTAGAACTACAACGTACAACGCTTAAGTTTATTAGAAATGTCATTTCTTTTACATAAACAGTACTTTGATGCATGTAAAACCTAATTTTTTAAAATTCTCCTCTCTCTTTTTTTAATTTGTAAAGCTATCACTTTTATACCCAGCGTATAACGCGCACCCGTAAATTTCGATCTTATTTTTTGTGTTAAAAGTGCACCTTATACACCGGATTTTACGGTAAGTTAAATGTTTTGAACAAAAATAATGTTATCTGATTTGACATTAGAGTTTCACTGTCTTGTTACATTTCATTACACTCTTTTACAAGTACTGTTCAATATTTCTTTCAACGCCTTGCCAATGTAGTGGGTTGCATTAATGGCATGACTCAAGACAGAATTTTTAAAAATAACGATTTATTTTTCAAACCTTAAAATTAGTAATGTAAAGATAGTAAAATTACGCTCAAATGATTGCAGCACCACCTTGGCCTTCAGCTTCAACTTTATGTTATGACGATTTTGATGCTCGATTGATCGGTGTTGAGGGTCGTAGATACGTGCTCTTCGAATGGTCGTGCAGGTCTAAAAGATTCTGTTGCCTATCTGAAAAAGAGTATCTGATGTTTCAATAATCAGTAGTTTCTCAAAAACTTCGATTAAGCCACGTCTTCACAGGAAATCATTTGAATTAGGATCTTATTCATTGGACATGTCAAAATCATCATTTAGACTTTGGTTTCTTTCCACCTCTCGTGGAGTAGCATTTGATATCATGGTCAAGATAGTAAGCGTTAGAACCCTATCTGTCGCGTTTTCAAATGATAGAAAGTGGAATTTTAACTTAAACTTTAATTTTAAGCTAAAACAATTTAAAAATTAACTGATATTTTACTAGGTATCATACGATTACGTTGAAATGACATTCCAGCCAAATGGAATAAAATTAAATAAAAAAAAATCTGTCCAATAGTTCTATTGAAACAGTTTATTGTGTACAAATAAAACAGTTTATTTGAATCTTAGTAATCAAACCTTAGAAAATGTGATTTCTGATCCCTAAAATTAATTGTTCCATTCTTGACAATTTGAAGAGTTAGATTAGAATTAATGTCTTAAACTGAAAGGTATATTCGGAAGTGGAATAAAACTCAATATAGTTGCAATCCTGTGAAATTAAAAACGCAAAGATATATAATTAGTACTGTTTGGTTTGCCAGGTGAAAATTTCGCTAAACGCACTTTTCGGCGACTACAGAAGCAATAATTTCGAATTTAAACAGCGGTAAAAAAGTTGCAGTTGGGAGTATTTCGTCTGCGGCTGTTGGCAACACTCGGAGATTTATCGCCAGCGCTTAGCTAATGGAACATTACCATAAAAAATAATGTCATTAGTTGAAAATTTGAAGACGTTCACTATTTTTTAAGAAAAACCCACAATTTTTTTTGGACAATCATTCAAAATTAAGACAGTAAGTTCTTTTATCCTTTTAATAGCTTCATTGTTTTTAAATATAAAACGATATTTGTCATTTTTCAAACATTGTTTGAAAATATATGAATATATTTTTTAATTTTAAAAACGTTAGAGAGAATAACGCACACATATTTTTCATTGCAGTCCCAAAACAAGTGATTAATATTTGTCAAAAAAATATCAAAATCTAATATATTCAATCAATGTGTAAGCATGGACCGACATATTTCATTTTGTTATTAATGTTTAAAAACAACGTTATCTAACGCATGCTAAAAAGTTCCATTGTATTAACTGCAAAAAAACTTTTAACACATACCTAGATAAAATATTGTTAAATTATAATTGGGCTTCAAAAAATAAAGCATTAATGTCAAATTAGATTAAAAATTTTTGTTTAAAAGTCAACATATATTTCTCTTACATTTAATAATAACGATTGAATAGTTGGTACACTTTATTTGTTACATGACTACAGCATGCAAAGTTGAGAATATAAATGCTGTACTTATGCTTCTCACACTGCATGTTTAATTATTCATTATAATAAGCTAGAACAAAGTTAAATTTCGAATGTACTATTTTAAGATCTTTGCACTCTTTGGCATTAGATTATCATATTTCCCAAAAAATCAACATTTTTATTACCTATAATTTGAGCAAGAGAGACTATTTTAAATAGTCAGATTGTGTTTTACAAAGACACACTGCATAAATAATTTTAATTTATTGAAAAATTATTCATTCTTTTATCAGAACCATATTAATACCTTATAAGACCATGAGAAGAGTATACTTCTCACCAATTTCATTAATTTTTAAATTTTGATAGAAATTTTCATGTCGTAAGGGCAAAGGATGTTCTATAAGTTTTCTGAGTTGCGACAAAACTGCTCCAGTTGACCTGTGATAGAGTAAAATGAGTGACCATAAGCCAAAACTTTACAAAAAAAAAACATATAGACGTTGCTGTTTGTACTCTACTGAAGCACATGAGAAGAAAACAAGACACGTTTGTACAGCTCGCAATGTCCCTGAAATTTCATGGAAAGTAATATGAATACATTCTTAATTTTTTGATACAAAATACATATCGTCGGCCTAATTATCAGACTGCGTAACTCCATCGGTGTGACTGATTTGATATAGGAGTGCAACGCACCAAGCGCTTTTTGGCGCGATTCCTTTTATTCCTTTTGTTGTGTTTACACCATGCCTCAGTGCGAGCTCCGCTTTTAATTTATTCCTCGATTAGTGTAATCACTACTTTTTTTATTTCATAATAAAACTAGATTTCGAAGAGAGATGTGGTGGCAAGATTTTAACAAAAAATAAATACAACAGAAAGTAATATTAATGCATTACACTTCCAGATATAAGTTATTTACACTATTTTAAGCGTTCATTACACAAAATTTGTAACAATGTGTTACTTTTGCTGAGCAGAGACCCCGCGAAAAAAAACCAAAACAAAAAACTAACACTAATATACGTTATTCCGATGGCAACCACATTATCGCACGATAAAAATATCAAAGTAAACTATATTGTAATATTATTGCCTATCTTGGCGAACATAAACAACAACTTGGCACCTAGCCCTACTGTATCAAATTAGCATCCCAGATGGAGTTACGCAGTCTGATAATTAGACGGACGATATAGTTCATAAATTTTTTGTAGATTTTAATATTCGCAAAATATAGTTTATAAATATCATATGATGTGAGACATATAAAAAGAAATGCAAAGTAAAAGATGTGTCCTACCAGTGAGTGGTGAGAAACATACTTTCCACGAAAAATATTGTCTTAAAAATCAAACTTCAGGTAATAAACTGAATGGATTTCCTTTTATAAATCAGGCTAAGTTCGAAAATATTTTGCATAACATTACTAGAAAAAAATGGTCTTATAAAGAGTTAAAAATAGCGATCAAAAACAAAACGGAATATCTAAGGCAATATTTTGAGATTACCCAGAGTACTATTTAAAGAAAACTGCATTTTTTCTCGAGTCACTTCTTAACATAATACACAATTCTTTCATTCACAAATTCATACTCCATCTCAACATAAATCGGTATTAAATCGTAGAGATATATGAGAATCTTTTCCAGCTATATTTAATTTACTAATATGACGCTCAATCTCATATCATAATGAACAAAATAGCATACTTATTTTCAAATATTTGTCGATAAGATTCTAAACTGAATATCATCTAGGATTCTCCAATGACCTAGTTATTGCCTAAGCCTTCCAAGCATCAGCGATTTTCTGGAACCTCGTTTTGAAAGATGAAAGGTATAGATCATGGGTATAAATGCTTCATTAGAACAATTGATTCCATTATATGCCTACTGTCGAGTAAAATCTCGCACTAATGGGAAAGGCATTGTGCCTACAATAATGCTGTAGATAATAATCTTCTTAACGACTGAACGCTGGGATGGAGAGGGAGAGCAATAGGAGATTAACTGGAACAGACAGTACTCCCTTTTCTCCGAACAGAATCGTTGGCTTAAGTAAGTTTAGGTGAATAATTGTAAAGGGATTGCTTATACGAAATTTCTGTGCAGACATGGTTGTGAATTTTCGTATTAGTAAGGAGCTGATGTCTTTGAAAGATGTATTTGTCCGATAAATTAGTAATTTGACAAACATTTATGGTTGTGTTTTCGTTTGATTTCCATCAATATCCTGTGGGAAAGACTTTGAAGTACTTACGATGTGTCAATTTTAGTGTGTGGAGAAGTTTGATTCAAGTAGGATAGAAAATTGAATTGCATCAATTGTTAATAATTTGATTTTGAAAATATATAATGGTAGCGGAATTGATTTGCTTAGTTGTTAACATTGGGAGGTTTGTCTAAGATTGTATTTATTGTTATATGTTATGGGACATGTATTTGAAGCACAAACTCTAGTTTCAATTTTCAAAGGGTGGTTTAGATCAGTTCTTCTCAACCTTTTTATAGCTGCGGATCGGTAAACGTTTGATAAATTTGCCGCAGCCCACTGAGGGTTGGATGCACATTGATTGTTTATATATTAGATTGTTTTCATTTAACAACTTTAATTTAGTTATATTTAAATATCCCTTCAAAATAGAATATACACTGGTGTGCAAAACTTAAGCAACAATGTAAAAATTAAGCAGATAACCATGAAATTGCAGAAAAGGAGGTCTGGAGATCAGTACAGTGAACACGTAAGTCAGTAGAAACGTCATGCGTATGCAAATATCAGGAACGAAACATCAGAAGCGACGTGAGCGTACGCAAAACGCGTGATGTCGGCGCGTGCTGTTCAACACTAAAATAAAATGAAGGACACAGACGCAATTCAACATATTCGCTGCAAGTGCCAGTGAGTCAGTTCGTGGAATATGGCTAGAAGAAATCACCTGGACGACTTCACACGTGGAAGAATGATCGGAAAGCTGGAGGAGGGGCGTACCGTCACCAGTGTAGCTGCAGAGTTCGGAATCAACTAAAGTGTCGTTTCGTGCGCTTGGAAAGCGTCCCAAACCACAGGTACAGCTGTTAGAAAGGTTGGTGGTGGCCGCCCGAGGACAAAAACTGCAGGGGATGGCCAATATATCATTCTGCAGGCGAAAAGAGGCCAACGGCAGTCAGCAAGCGTCATTGCTCAGCAACTCTCTACAGTAACGGGGCGACAAGTGTCGCGGTTTACTGTGGCCCGACGCCTTCACAAAGGGGGCCTATTCGCCCACCGTCCTCAACGCTGCCTCCCATTTAAAGTTGACCACCGACGCCACCGTTTACAGTGTTGTAGAGAGCACAAACACTGGACAACTGTCAATAGAGTCGTATCCTCTTTACGGATGAGAGTCGGTTCAGTACCAGAAGCGATTGATTTGGAGAGATATTGGGATACGGTTTTATACAAGTAACATCAAGGAAAGACACCATTACGGTGGTCCTGGAGTTCTTGTCTGGGGAAGCATTATGCTGAACGGGTGAACTGAGCTCCACATTTTCGATAGAGGGTCTGTAATCGGTGATCGCTATTGTGAGGAGGTACTTCTTCCCCATGTGCATCTGTTCCGAGGTACCATTGGCCCAGACTTCATTTTTATGGATGACAATGCACGGCCACATCGGACTCTTGCTGTTGAGGAGCTGCTAGAAAGTGAAGATATCACTCGAATGGATTGGATAGCGTACTCTCCAGATTTAAATCCCATCGAACATGTGTGGGATGCTTTGGGGAGACGTATTGCAGCACGCTTACATCATCCGAAGAACACCCAACAACTCAAACAGATGCTGATTGAAGAATGGGCTTTCCTACCGCAAGAAATGTTGCACCAGCTGGTTCTGAGTATACGGAGACGGTGCGAAGCAACCATTGCAGTGAGGGGAGGGCATATACCATATTAAGGAACATCTGCTTGTTTTTCTTCCTGTTGGATAGACCATCATGAGTCACGATACTATGCGTTCAGTAAAGCTTGTTTTTGTTTGATTCCACACCGTATGCATTGTATTCCTTTTTCAGCGCCGATGCTTTCGTTATCATTTACGTACATAATACTCTCCCTCATTTCTGAATTTTGTCTCTCAGATGATTTTTCGTGAAATTATAGTAATAAACTCACCTGTTGCTTAAGTTTTGCATACCAGTGTTGTTACACCCAAAAAGAATAAAAGGGATTTAACGTGGAATATAAAGTGATTTTTGTGGAAAGTTGCTCAAATCCGAGAGAAATGCACCACTTTAAATAAAATGGAAATAGTTTAATGTTCTTTAGGCGGCCCGGCACCATTTGATCCACGGACCGGGGTTACGGAGCACTGGTTTAGATGAATTAATAATACAAGGTGAACAAAAGTCTAACACCCAGGTTATAAATATTTATTGTGGCCGAACTATTATAATTAGATACATGTTTATTTAGATATATTGTAAGTACTGTTATGAATTTTTTAAATAAAATCATTTACCTCAGTAACTTTAAACGTGCGGCCCTTTGGTAGCTCAGGAAATGTCTATAAGCGGTATTCCAGCTCTTGCTAAGTATTCTTTAAGGTATCCGACTGCGTTCAGAACCGTGATTTTAAAAAAGCGCACAAATGGATAATTTTCATGATATTTAAAGTCACTCAGATTAGAATACATGCATAAAATTGTTTTAAGGACATTTTGATAAAAAAAATTATTTAAATATAATATTTTGGCAAAAAATTAGCTTAGAATAATCTTTTTTCCAAATGTTCTCCTTTTGTGAAAAATGGTTCTTTTATAATATTATTTTGCCTGTATATAGCTGAGACCTCTCTACAGAGGTTCAACTAAAATTTTTGAAAAATTCACATTATTTTCAGAGTTACCACCAATTGAAATAATTATTCGCGTTTTTTTCTTAAAATTGCTCCCCTCTGTTGTCGTAAAATATGAATAAACCCACTTCTAAGTTATATATTTCAAAAATTCTAGTTGAGCCTCTATACAGCAGACTGATCTATATACAGGCAAAATATTATTATAATAGAAGCATTTCTTACAAAAGGAGAACATTTGAAAAAAGATTATTCTAAGTTAATTTTTTGCCAAAATATTGTATTTAAATAAATGTTTTTTGTCTTAATGTCCTTAAAACAATTTTATGCATACATTCTAATCTAAGTGACATTAAATATCATGGAAATTATCCATTTATGCGCTTTTGCAAAGTCACGGTTCCGAACGTAGTCGTATACTTTAACATGCCTTGCCCTTTATAAGCATGTAAAATAAACCTTTCATACAGAGTTCTTACTATTCTTACGTGATGTTTCCCAATTTGATTTAGTGGGATTCCGTTGAAACGATTGTCGAACGTGTTGAACAGTGGCTTCACTCACAGTAATCCTGCCACTTTTAGAAGGATCCTTAACGTTGCTTGTTTCTTTAAACATATCATACTATCACTTAATTGATTTTGCACTTGGCAGTTGGCTTCCGTAACCATGTTGAAATTTGCTCTGAACATTAATGAACAATTTCGTTTCGTGAAACCAAATCACGCATTAGGCTTTCTCTTGGATATACTCTACTTCGGCTAAAAAATTATGTCTTCCTTACAAATGTTCCCTTGAGTTACTCCTTAAAGAGCATTCATGCCATTTAATGCACGGAAGAACTACTAAAACTGACCAATCCAGTGATACAAAAGCCATATTATTATTTTAAACGGCTATTTTGAAATGAATTTTTTATAATTAGGGCAAGACTTTTATTTTACCTAAAGTAAAACATACGATTTAATACTTAGTGAGAAGACTATTAATTTGAAGTTTTTTTTTTTTTAAATCTGCTTTTTTTAATCAGAAGATTCTAATATTTTTAATACAATGCCGATTATATATTAATGAATAATTTTTTTATTTTGGAGCTTTTTCTTATTCAACCCCGTATTTCTTCCACACACACAATGCAATTTTTTTTTCTATTTATTTTAATTAAAATATTCCCAAATTTTATAACACGTAATAATGAAATTTGAATATGAAATTTTATAATTGCTTTGCTTAATCTTCGAATGAAGTATTGAACATATAATACTTTTATGAAGTATAATTTATTTTTCTTTTATACATTTGTAGTGTAATTTATTTGAATATAGTTAATACAAATATTAAGATGTACAACATTGTTATTAAATGATATATATTTAATTCAGATAATCGATAATATAGTTACAGAATAAAAATAAAAAAACTGTTATATGTGTGAAATGCCCACACAAATAAATTAACGTACTATTAAAAAAAATAAAAACGTAGCCAAGCATTCATTCAGTATTTTTTTTAGCGAGTTCTTCGTAATAATGCTACTTGATTGAAGGTAACAAAGGAAAACTTTAATTGGAGATTTAGTGAATTTTGAGACAGTTCAGCCTTTTTTTAAACTTATGCAGGGTGCTTCAGAATTCGACCGACTAATTCAAAGGGAGTGATAATTGGCAGCCTGGGAATGACAAACCAGCATAGAACTTTGAGTCGAAAACCACGTTTAATCGGACACCAAATGACGAAGGGTTGTATGGTGTGGACATGGCCTTCTCTGAAAGTGGTCCTGTGACATTCTCTGTGCTAGGCGTCTATTGCAATCGGCTTGGCCATAGATGAAATGCATATCCGCATATTCCTCTTTCGTGTAATACCGTGCTTCTCAAACTTTCGATACTTGCGACTCAATATTCAATCACAATTTTCATCGCGCCTCCTTCCATACAATAACAATCTATTGAATTCTATGGTACTATACTTTGACACGCTACAGCTACAATACCGCTTTAAACTTTTCAGAGCCACCGGCGTATATAAACGTCTCTCTCAACCAAAGCGTTAATTGTCCCGGACGTATATATACGTCTTTTCGAAGTACAATCTTTTTTAAGCACTGCTATCAATAAAATTATTCTTTAGGCTTTGGAATGCAATAAAAAGACCGTGACATGTTTGTGAAAGATTTACTTATTTGAGATAATTTGTTTATTTATTCCTTTTCTTCCTCCCCCAATGCATCCCATACACACACCTACGTGGAAAACGGAGACATTGGGGAGCGAACCGTGTTACTTTTAATCGGAAGTTAAGGCATTAATTATAAATCGTACAAATGATTGGGATAAGAGTTAATTTTTTGTATAAAATTTTATATATGACAAGCCCATGGGGTCACAGGTAATTATTAAACTTGTTCTTAACTTAGTATTATTAAACTAATTATAAAATACATTGTGCAGTACTGATACATTTACATTGCATCAGTGTAAATGTGTATTTAATTTTTTATTATGTAAAAATGTATTTTGTTTGTTTACTTTCAGTAAATTAATTAATTTTTCAAATAATCATTTGTTTTTGACTTTTCAATATGCTCGCGCCCCCCTTGTAGATTCATCGCCCCCTAGGGAGATGCTCCTCACAGTTTGAGGAACACTGGTGTAAGATGAAATTGTTACCAAATGCAGTTTAACATCCGCGCTTTGTTCAGTGCACACCTGTAACTACTTGCTCTCCGCTTTTATTCTCCCTAGACGAGTGGAAAATTTGCATACGTTCAGGTCTCTTGAACCTTACCGCGGTGCTCCTAATCCCTGCATTCGTTTGTTGTTTCTAATGCCACCTGTCTGACGTAGTGAGATCGAGACCCAAGAAATTCATTATGACAAGGGGCTAGATGTACGCCTGTCGTTGGTCTTAGCCTTGAGCACCATACAGGTGACAGCACGATTTAGCTCGGTACAGCCCCAATTTTGTGGGAGTACACCCTGGGGAGAGGATCAGGGGCTTCCCACCAACCTCACGAGAGGACTTGAAGCTCGACGGCTGTTTAGAGTACCCCATGCCGCGAAGGCACTATACATCTACAAACATCCAAGCCTTCTCCGGGATTCGAACCCAGACCCTACGGCATAGTAGTCAGCGTCGCTAACCACTACAACGGATGGGCGATCTGCATTCATTTAACCACTCCTGCTGTTTGGCTCATCGTCTTCCCGAAGGCCACTTTTATCGTGATTTTCACCGATTAAATGTGTTTTGCGACTTCATGTTCTATGATGATTTGACGTCTCCATGCTGCCTACTATCATGTCTGTGAATTTGTCGGTTGAATTCGGTAGCAACCTGCATTCCTTCCTTCTATATGTCTGTTGTACATTTAATTGTTGCGACGTATTTCTATACTTTTTTAGAATACTGACGTAAGAAGAGAAACAATTGAAATGATTTTGATTGGAAAGATTAGAAATTTTTTATTAATGATATTTATTTTATCTCTGAAATTGCTGAATAAGTATGAGGTGATAATACAACAAGTGCCATTATCTCTAAATAGTTATTTTCATAGTCTGAATATATATATATATATATATATATATATATATAATTAATTATAATATAAGGATAATTCTGTTATAACATACAAAATTCTACGTCACATTTAATCTTTATTTTTCCACCATACATATTCAGGAATAAAACTTAACAGTTAGTACTTTCTCAGAAAAGATCATCCAACTTTCTAATTCAAATCCTATTTCATTTCCTCTTAGGGTCATATGCCATTATTTCCCTCGAGTTACTCTTCATTAAGAGATGAGCATTTGAAGCAGCTACTGAAACATAAAAATACAAGCCAACTCAAATTCAGGAGCAGTTGACATGGATTTGCATTGCTGAAGGATTGTTGAAAGCTGCCTGCAGGAATAAATAAAAAACTAATTTCCAAACAGTTTCTATGTCTCACTGGAAACGTTACGCATATATATTATGTATATACGTATAAATAATATGTCTGTATTTGCACATATATATGAATGATTTATATGTGTGAGTATCCATATATGTAGATCATCCAATCAGGCTTGGTATTTCATGTGAAGGGGTATATTTGCTTAAACGTAATCGTGATTATTTATTTGGTGGACAAGTGTGGCTTTGTTTAACCCTTCAACAGGCACACAGATAAAATATAATTTTTTGTGCTAAAGTACTTGATAAATGTAATGTTCTCATCCACTATAAACATTATTTAGTCACAAAAAAATCTAATCGTGGGTCTTTTCCTGGGTGGTGTCTAGACGTTATAGCCACTGCGCATTTAGGACATTTAACTTACTTTTCAGGACAGAAATAATGAATCTTATTAAAATAAAATTTTTTATGAAAAATTAACATTTATACTGATAACTCTTTCAATAACAATTAAATACAAAGTATAAGTGTAATTAAATAATAATAGAATAATTGTACAACATAGAATATATACATATACACTTAGTGTATACATAGAATACTTAGAATATACATTGAAATTGGTATACATCCAGATTTTATATTTTATTTAATTTTAGTATGAAAAGTTAGAAATAAAGCAATACTTTTGAGAATTTAAATTAGTTATTTCCCAAATTTGATGAGCTATTTGTAGTGGAACTTTATAATATGAGAACGTTTTCTCCAAGCAGGAAAGCTGTAATGAAAGATTTTCCAGCCCGAGAATCGCATACCACATATTGTAAACAAAATTTGTTTATATTTCTCACCCCACGTGACTCTAAATGCTCTCTCTCAAGTACAGGAAAAGTGAAAATTTCTAGGTCATTTTTTTTGTTCTAGGTGGGTTGTGAATAGAGCCTCTATCCACATACTAAAGGTTCCCAAAAACCTAAGTAAAACCTTTTTTTTAATTGTACAATTTCTTAATTCATTCAGATGAGAGAAAAGTATCCTTAAAACATGTCGAAATTTTTTTCAAAGATCAGAAATTTTATTTATAGTAATCAAAAATACGATTTGTAGATTTACACCGATAAAAACTATTTTTAACTACCCATCAGAGGACAGGAAATGCAAAAAAGGTATTGTGTTGCCATCCGTATTTATTTTTATGCGTTTTAGCTTCAGTTAGTGCATATATATATATCCGAAACTCACTTTGAGAAAATTTTTTTAAATATGTGGCTAGACGTATTAACCACTGCCTGCTAAAGGGTTAATAAAGATAATATAATTAGCATTTTCTAAGATCTGATTATTCATTCGATTTGCATTTATTATTTCAAAACTTTAAAAAGATGCTAAAATTATTTAAGAATTATTAGACATTTTCAAAAATAATTATTTTCAATAAACGTACTGACAATATAATAATGAATCTTGTTACATTTTATTTTATAGGGCTTCTTGTTTTTCAGACAGTAAGACCATCTTTACAGTTCAAAAGTGGAAATTGCAGCATCATGCTGAAGGACATATGAATCGCATAATCAAAGACCGTCATAGAATGATGAGAGGTAATACACGTAGTTAATTTAACGGCTCCTTCGGGAGATAAGGGGGAATGCGGGCTAGGTATCACATCACCAATCAGCATTGTCATCTGTTTTGATGTTCTGAATCATATTGCTCGTTACAAATATTATTTACATTGTTCTAGTAATGTAATTTTATCAAATTTCACGTAGTAAAAATATCTGTACACAGAAATAGTAGCATATGGGATAATTTTTAACCGAGATTCGGTAATGAAAATAAATGTCTTAATGAAAAATTCTTATTGTTTTTGTAAGCTATTCTGACACTATTCCAAAAAAAATCATAGAATTTTTTTATTATATAATCTTAATTGGTACTTATGTATTAAACTGTCGACCGATTTGGCCAAAAGAAAAGACATCGTAACTCAAAAAAATGTCACCAATATTATTAACGCGAGGGTTTTATTACCCTGTTCGATCATGCATGGGAAAGGTTTCCATTATTGGCTGTATATTGTGGAATTTGGCGATGTCTTTTGATTTGATAAAATTGGTCGATGGTATAATACGCAATTACCTCTGAACTACTGTAATCCAGCTTTATTTATAATGATTTTCTCGGTAATTGTTGCTGGCCTTTCTTACCTATAACCGTAAGCATTTTCTCCGCCGATACCGTCTGGAAGGAGGGTTGATCTGCCGATATCTCGCACTTATAATTTCCCGCCGTACTCACATCCACATCTTGAATGAATACTGTGCCATTGCTTGATCGGCTGAGCTGCAAGTAGAAGAAGAAATCTTACAATTCACTTGTCTCTCTCACTTCTCTCTCTTAATGAACTATTAGCGTGACAGAAACGTTCGAATTCAATCACGGAAAGCATTCGAATTTGCATTGTTCTAAATCTCATCTGTTCGGATTGATGCGTGACATTGATGCCTACGTTTCTAGTGGCACGATTGTGCTTTATCATATATTTCTGGAGATAATAAAGACAGATATGTGCTTCGTTGGGTATAAGGGAGGTTAGTGAGGGAATGAATCTGTTTCTCGAATTCTATGAGGATTTTGCATGATTGACCTTCGCTGGCCACTTCATTAATTTTTCGGATCAGAAGGCTTTAGATTTTAAATGATAATGCCTTATCTATTTATGATAATCTTTATTAATAGTCTGTAGAGAAAGAGAAAAAATATTAAGGTTTTTTTTACTGGAAATGAAAGTGATTTAAAAATAGTTATTTTATATTAAACTAATGCAAACTATATACATTTTAGAAATTTTCAAACCTTTGTTTATTAATCATGTAGGAGTATTCCTTTCAATAATAATCAATAGAACATCGTTATAATATTTGTTAACTATTATAATTAGCTATACGAAGTAAAACACATTTCATTTAATGTTTCGTTTTCTGATTGTTTACTCGTATGTTGAAGAAACAACCTTTATAATACAACACTCTTTTTCCTCGCTTGTGATAAAATTTCCAAGTTTCTAATTTGTATTTAGTGTGTAATTTTGTTCGTTTAAGCATTACTTGAGTCATTTTTAAAATATTACTTTTGCACTTTATAAGAAAAACGAGAGAGAATGGGAAAGATAAAAATTATTTCTACGAATTTTTAAAGAAGCATTATATAAAGATGTCTACAACTATTCAATTGCAATGATCTAAAATACAAATATAATTACTATCTAGAAGAATTAATATGTTATTGAAGATGAATTTTGTTATTATAATTATTTGCAATGCATCTAAACAAAAATTCTAAAAAAATATATAAATTAGTCTTAATGTATCCGACTACGTTCGGAACCGTGATTTTAAAAAAGCGCATAAATGGATAATTTTCATGATATGTAGTGTAACTTAGATTAGAATATTTATTTAAAATAGTTTTAAGGACATTTTGATAAAAAAAATTATTTAAATATAATATTTCGTTAAAAAATTAACTTAGAATAACCTTTTTTTTCCAAAATGTTCTCCTTTTATAAAAAAGGCTTCTATTAGAATAATATTTTGCCTGTGTATAGCCCAGATCTTTGTACAGAGGCTCAACTATGATTTTTGCATTATTTTCAGAGGTACAACCCATTGAGATAGTTATATCGGCGTTTTTTTCTCGAAATTTCTCCTCTCTGTTGTCTTAAAACATGGATATATATAAACCCAATTCTAAGTTATATATTTCAAAAATTCTAGTTGAGTCTCTGTAGATAGGTCTGAGCTATATACAGGCAAAATATTATTATAATAGAAGCATTTTTCGCAAAAGGAGAATATTTTGAAAATGGGTCATTCTATGTTCAATTTTTGTCAAGATATTGTACTTAAATAATTTTTTATTGTAATACTATTCTTAAAACAATGTTATATACATTTTCTAATCTAAATGACACTAAATATCATAAGTTTTATGAATATATACGCTTTTGCAAAATCACGGTTCCGAACATAGTCGGATACCTTAAGATTTATACTTTCATTTAAAATTAAAAGTAATATTTTGTTAAAATAATTTAAATTTTAAAATATATAAGCTTAATTTCATAATCATTAATTAGAATTAATTTTAATTAATTAGTAATAATTGCATCTAATTAAAGGCAGTGATAATCCTATCTTACGTAATAAAGAAAAGATGTTTACATTTATACGAAAAAACTAAGAATATATTTTTAATTATAACCTATAAATCGTAATTTTATTAATTTTGGATTATAATGTGCATATTTTATCTAGAATAGTGTACATAATAAATGAAGGAAACAAAAATACGTAGAAAATTATGTTAGTACAATACATTCATTTTAGATTTAAACGAAAAAAAAAGAACATTTTGTTATCTGGCATAATTTTTATTGATCTTATCAAATTTATAATATAGTTGATATAGACAGTGTAATAATTTTACTTTTTAAGTAGTTTGAAAAATATCTTTATATTAAAAGTATTATTATATACATCAGATTTTAATATATAAGCTCTCCCAGAGTTTTTTGAAAAACTGATACGATATAAATTAGTTTCAAGTAATGAATTAGTAGTATTTTAGTGCTGCTGTTATATTTTTAGGTTAAGCAATAAAAACTTAACTTGTGAAATATCTTTTTTATGCTCCAAAAAATGTTGATTTCATATTCTAAATCCCTAACTGCATACATTGTAGTAAGCTTTTTAGCGCTATTCATTTGGGTATGGAAGAAGTCTGGTTTGCGTGGTCGAAATTCGCGTCAAAAAAGTTTCATTTTATAAATACTTTTAAACAAAACTTTTTCGGATGTTAAAAAGAAATTGAATAGTTATTGAAAGTTCTAAGTTTTAAGACCGTATTGTGATAAATTGGTATAAGAGGATCACGAAAGTTTATATATATATATTAATATAATTCCATTTTTTAATTTAAAAAATGGGTTGCAATATTTGAAGCTTATTAGACAATCATAATCTAAAGATTATTCGAATCTATAAACAAAAACCCCTTTACATTACAGACGCTATTCTTTTTCTTTTCCTTTTTGATAAAGTGTTCAATCCAGGATTTGAAATACAGGGTGAGTACAAATGATGAACCCGAATAAAAAAAAATTTTCGAAACTACTGCATATAATACAATGTGATACACGAATGTAAAGAGAAGTATATGAGTTTTTCCACTTATGATCAACAACACATTCAAAATTGCTGTGATTGAAATTCAAACATGACATCAATGGCATAGAAGAGTTTTTGCATATCATAATATGCACGGGTTTCTTCAGTTATTTCGGGTGCAAAATGCATTTAGAAATCGCTACGGAAAAGAAGCGCCAACCAACAAGAGCATTATACGATGGTTATCATCAACTTAAGAAAACATTTTGCTTGTGTAAAAAGAAAAGCAATGGATGGCCAAGCGTCACGAAAGAAACCGTGGAGAGGGTGAGGCAAAGTCTTGTTCGAATTACATGAAAGTCCAAACTAGTGTGAATTTGGAATGCCCCAGAAAACGGCGAAGAAAACTTCACCAAAAAAATTGAGTTTCAAGCCATATCAATTGCAAAGAACACAACAAATAACAGAGGAAAATGTATTGAACGAACTGTATTACATATTAGACGTATGTAGGGTAAAAAGAGGGTCACACATTGAACATTTGTATCTGTAAAAAAACAACTTGGTATGTTTCTATTTACATTCCTGTATCATTTATTGTTACATGTGTGGTAGTTTACGATAGTATGTAATTTTAAAATCGAGTTCATCATTTGTACTTACCTTGTATCGACGTTTATTTTGATTATTTTTGAAAGATTTTGATTCGGAAGCAATAAATGAAACTTTTATCAGACAGTTTTCACATATTATGAATTATATGCATGAATAATGTATAATGTAACCTTAATAATGTACACCTTAATTTTTGCTTAAGGTATCCGACTACGTTGGGAACCGTTATTTTAAAAAAAGTGCATAAATGAATAATTTTCATGATATTTAGTGTCACTTAGATTAGAGTATATGCATAAAATTGTTTTAAGGGCATTTTGACAAAAATTATTTAAATATAATATTTTGGCAAAAAATTAACTTAGAATAACCTTTTTTCCAAATGTTCTCCTTTTGTGAAAAATGCTTCTATTAAAATAATATTTTGCCTGTAAATAGCTCAGACCTCTGTACAGAGGCGCAACTAGAATTTTTGAAACATATAACTTAGAAGTGGGTTTATTCATATTTTACGACAACAGAGGGGAGCAATTTTAAGAAAAAAACGCCAATAATTGTTTCAATTGGTGGTAACTCTGAAAATATAATGTGAATTTTTCAAAAATTCTAGTTGAGCCTCTGTAGAGAAATCTGAGCTATTACAGGTAAAATATTATTATAATAGAACCATTTTCCACAAATGGAGAACATTTGGAAAAAAGATTATTCTAAGTTATTTTTTTGCCAAAATAATATATTTAAATAAATTTATTTTGTCAAAATGTCCTTAAAACAATTTTATGCATGTATTCTAATCTGAGTGACACTAAATATCATGAAAAGTATCCATTTATGCGCTTTTTAAAAATCACGGTTCCGAACGTAGTCGGATACCTTAAGGATGATTAAACTGTACATTCGATATCTGGATTACATGAAATTATAATGTGCAAATTGAAATTATAGTTATATTTTCACAGAAACAGAATAAAAAATATTTCTTGTGATTGATTTATGAATAAAATTACTCACATCTATATTCAATCCCTGTAACGGAAAGAACTGATTTGGTGGTTTATCACTGGGAACATACCGGAAGAACTCCAAATCATCCCGGTACCATTTGATGGAATACAATGTGTCCTTTTCCATGTCGAATACACAAGTCAGTGTCGTCTCTTCGCCAGATATAACAAACTGAGGTACTTCCAACGCCATCATTTGTAAACCTATGAGAAGAAAAATTTGGAAAATGAATCATGTGCCATTTAATTACAAATTAATTAGTATGTTTTGGTAAAATGAGAAAAATCAAATGATCACATAAAAACACAGGAGGTAAATCCTTCACTAACTTAACTCTTCTATTATTTTAATAACAAATTCAAATTTAACGGTTTTCGAAAATTCCAACAGTGTTTATTACCTTTGCTTCATCTAAATTTAAAAATTTTCGGATTGGCAACAATATTTTTGCACATTTTTATGCAACTGGCTACACAATGCGAAAATGTGTGTTCCCAAATTCTAATTCTTATTATGTATTGAAAAAAATAAACTCGTTCTTTAAACTTTCCCCCAGTTCCTCCGAAAAATTTATTGCTTTTTTCTTAGGGCATACACTTTAGAGAAGTGTTTTGTCTTTAAAACACATGTGTTACTTATTATTAGGGATTTACATAGCTTTCTTTGTCTGATAGTTGTCTGGTATGAAGGGTATTAAAATCTAAATAGTTAATGCGGTTAATATTAAATAGTTTTGCTTAACCATAGTCCAATTTAAAATTGCTATTTTTAAATACTTTATACCAATCGTAAGAAATAGTGCATCTAATTTCTTTTTACATTTTAAACGATTTTTCAAATGTTTGGAGCTTAGTTTGAATATTAAAAAAAGCAAAATGCAAAATTTTAAAGGTTTTAAGAATTAAAAAAAAATAAACTAGAAAATTCTTAAAAAATTCTAAAACTATATTTTTTGCTCTTTAATACTCAAAACTAACTGCTTGAGCTTTCTCTTGCTTTCGATGTCAGTTTACTTCTATTTAATTAACTGTATTTCAAAAGTAATTGTAAATATATTTTCCTTTGTTCTCAGCCAGAGAAATTTGAATGTAATTTAGAATTGAATACTACCGATTATCTAACTTTAAATTCGGGTTACTAATTTATTGATTCGAGTTACTAATGCTATTATGTCCTTCGATGTACTTTGTGTGTTCAGATTGATTAAGATATGTTTCATCAAAGAATCTACTCACATCTTACCCCATTCCTTAGTTGCAGCAGAAATATGTTCTGTATTAGCAGTAGTGCTAAAATGTTAGTTTTCAAAGGTACGACATCTTTGAGGCAATCCAAACATTTTCCAGTCATTTTTAATGAAAGAAATTTATATATATATATATATATATATATATATATATATATATATATATATATATATATATATATATATATATATATTCGCGATAGCGATTTGTGCACATCTGAATCCAGAATGTGATATTTAAATATATTCCTATAAGTCCTTGAACTGCATAACGTCACGAAGTCTCTTTTAAACATTTATATTTCCTCAGTTATCGCAATTTGGACACTTAAACCGTATAAATTCACGAGATCCTTTGTTAACATTTATTTCCTGTATTGTCATAATTTTATAAGCGTCTATGTTCGTATCATATTGATGATAAAAACTTTAAAAGTGATTACCAATACGTTTTTAGAAACGATTCAAAAGATATTGACAGAATTGTGTAAATAAAAAAAATGTTATCTGATTTAAAAAATCTGTAAAAAGCAAAATGTAGAAGTAAATAGGCACGTGTGAATTGATGACGTGACCGTTGGAAATGCTACAGGGTAAAAATACGTGTAGATAATAGAATGAGCAAAAACGGTTGCTGCTCTGTATTTCAATAAGGAAGTTATAGCCCTTATTTTATTATTATTCCATCTTTTTCCTGGAATTATCCACTTAGATGGGCGATTGGCCAAGAAAGAAATAAACAGCTATAAATAACTTGTAAGAAATTAAAACTGAAAAGCAAGGCAACTGTTTAAAATAATTGACTTTTAATTATTAATTACTTTTGCTTTTTTCTCCTCTCTATAATTTGGAGAAAAAATAACTCATTTCACATTAATGCAGGAATTATATATTTAAGTTAATAGTACTCCGACTTATGATAGAAAAATTTAACATCAGTATTTCAGGATTCATTCAGTGATAGACAATTGATTTTCAAAATCATGAAACAAAATACTGATCTTTCCACAGAACCTTTTTTCAATTTTTCTAAAAGACGTCAATTGTTACCCACCTGATATCTAAGTTGAAATTATTGAACTATAACACCATACTACATTGAAAAGCAAATATAAGGACCTTGTTTCAACTACAAGTGACTCGAATTATATTGAAATTTGGGAATTCGTATGAACAAGCAGTTTTTTAAGTTTACTCGATTTGACCGTCAGATATTGTTAAAGGTGCTTAAAATTGTCTGATTTGTTCCTAAAACAGTATTGTTTTGTTAGGATCTGTAAGAAGTAATCCTAATGTAGATGACTCATTAAAAAAACTACAATTCAAAAGCCGCATTAAGCAAGTACTAATTATTTAATACTTACTTTTTATTAAATGTTTCACGTTACACAATTTTATTTTTACCTAATCTAACTAATTTGTGTGTGTGAACCTGCAATATGTTTATTAAGACAATACTTTTGTCTCATTTATTATATTATTATTAAATTTCCACTACTTAAACTTCACAAAAAACATGCTATTTGCATAAAATAAGCAATAAGTAACATTTTGTAAGCTCTTCATGTATTTTTTTTTGTTTGTTGGAAAAGTTGGAAAAATGGCACGCATAATTCTTTTTTTTCAAATAATGACTCTCTTTTCAAAAAAGAGATTGATCACTCCTGCTCTAGAACAATAGTACTGATTATGGTCAATAGCGCTTAAGAGTAAGTAGACGATTATACAGAGATAAGCCAGCTGTTATAAAAACACCATCTCAAAATATTTCTTAAAGGACAACCATTGCAGGATTTGCATAGCATTTCCGCAAATTAAGACACACTTAAAAATTCCTTTATAACAAAACAATAAACAGCCTGAGAATTAAGCTTTCAGAAGCAAAAATATCCTTATCATTTTGAGAGTATATTTCATGTGTGCATGCTCAATATAAATAAGAGAGATTTATTCTTAAATTTTCTATGTTAATGAGAATTCAAGCGACATATCTTTCTTCCTGCAAATTTCTTTTTATATTTTTTTTGACTAATCTCGGTACTGCCCAGCAGGGCTAGACAATCCCCATGTGAATCCGAAAATCTGTAAAAAATCTAAAAACAGCAGTGGGTCGCAAAGGACCTCGTCCTTTTTAAAACCCAAACAAAGTAAAATATGATTAGGTAAGGCCTCTCCGGAAGAACACCAGTGGCATTCCGGAAAAGTCTTTTGTCCATTAGAGAACCTGAGAGCTCTTGTGTGTCCGCTCAAAAATCTAGAAATTGTGGAAATCTCAGAAAATTCTTTTTATATAACAGGCTGCATTTTGGCAGCCAAACCTTTGGAGACACAGCAAACCCCCAAGTATGAGAAACGTTTCATTAGTGGCCCCTTCTAGTGGCAAAACCCACTACCAAATTTTTGACCCTTGTATTTATTCAAGTCAATTTCTCGACTGATGTTAAATACCTTCAAAAAAGAAATTTTTGTCAATCGAAAAAGATCTTCTTAGCGGCCAGAATTTTGGCAGCTGTTCCACTGATAATTGTCAATTTAAGTAAATACTCGCATTAAAAGTATTTGATATTATTAAACATAGTATCGAACAGTTTTATTTTTCAACTAATTTAAAAATGTAGTACCGGGTGGTTATAATTAAAGTTACTTTATTCAGAAGCCAGTAGAAACTGTTCTGCTTATCGGATTTCGATGAAACTTGGAATATATGCTATATATGGACCACGGGGAAAAGGTTTCTGCAATTAAAAAATTGTACAAATTTTGACCACCAGGTGGCTTTTATCGATTATTTCTTACGAAAATCCGTAAAGCCCTAATATAAACTTGCAGTCATAGCCAGGGAATCATTCAGCATGCGTTTGTCAGAGTTAATCATGCCCGCACAAAGATAAATTCCGAACTTTACTGGTAAAACTATTTTATCAGAACGGACAGCAACCACTTAGCTGCTGTGCTGTCCAGAAGAGGAAGGAAACCAGTTGGAACTGAAACTGTCGAAGAAGTCTCTACTGCTGGGATTGAAAGAGCCTCCAGATCCATCTACTCTTCAGCAAGTGGTAGCTCAGTGTCTCGCGAGTTGGAGACGCGTATTTTGTGATCTTGAGGTTTCAACTATTACATTACGTGGATCTTGTATGGATACCGTTTTAAAATGTATCGCAGAATTTTTCATGCTGTCGGCCGCGGAATCTCCAACTCACGGGAGACTGATCGACCACTTGCTGAAGAACAGATGGAATTGGATGCTCTTTCAACCACAACAGTAGCGACTTCTTTAAGAGTTTCAGTTCCAATCGGTTTCCGTCCTCTTCAGGGCAGCACACCCAAGTCTCCAGTCTTCAAGTTTAATGATCATATATATTCCTCAAACCAATACTTAATATGGGGCCTTTTCGCAGATTCTTTAAACGACTAATTTCTCGCAGAACAACTAAGTGGTTGCTGCCGTTCTAATAAAATAGTTTTACCGGTAAAGCTCGATCTTTTTTTTGTAAGGGCATGGTTAATGATGACAAACGCACGCTGAATGATTCTCTGGCTATGACTTCACCTTTATATCGGGGGTTTTACGGATTTGCGTAAGGAATAAACGATAAAAGCCACCTGGTGGTCAAAATTAGAATTAGTCTTTTTTTAATGCAGAAATCTTTCACCCGGGGTTTATATAGCAAATATTCCTAGTTTCATGAAAATCCGATAAGCAGACCAGGTAACTAAATTTCTGATATAAAAAACCTTTTTTAATTTGATAAAAATCAATTTTGAATTTTTTGTACTTGAACACTCTAATTAAACTTCTGCATCGAGTTATGATAAAGTAAAATATATTAAAAGAAAACATATAATTGAATTTAAGATATTTTCTTCATATTTATAATGAAAATTTTAAAAAGTAATAAGAAACAAAATATAAATGTATACAAAATCTATCTCAGAAATATTTTGCCTCAAATAATGTATTTTACTTTGTAATCTATTTATTTACTTCAGATATAGAAAAGTTTATCGACATTATTTTAAGTTGTGCATTGTTTTTATTATTTTATTGTACAGTAAGGTACTTTTTTATATTATCAAAATTAATTATTTAGTAGGAAAAATAATCACAATTATGATTCCTTTTTTAAAAAACTTCTAATTGGTCAACGAAATCTATTAATGAAAGATTTTCAACTCGGACATGTGATTAATTGAATAATATGTAGACCTAACGAAACGGTTATTAAGGAAATTTTAGGTAGAATTTTGTCTACGTATTTATCCTATATTATCCTTAACAATAGAAAAATTATATGAGCTCTGATATTACTCTAAAAAAATTATTCTCTCTTTATTTCGTTAATATTTTAGTCAAAGTTAGAAGTATTGAAGGAAAAATATATAACTAACAATTGATAGAAATATTTATCAAAAGAAAATGATGTTATCATTTTATATTTAAGGGCATACATATATTTAAGTCGGGGGAGGGGAGGTTCTCAGCATTTCAATTACATTATACTTTCTCAGCTTTTAAAACAGTATTATCGATTTATTTATTTTAAAATCGATTTCAAAATGCGAAGTGTTCATATTCCATCAAACTTCGTATTGAGTCAATAAATTCATTCAGCATATCATTTCTAAGCATCTTTCATTCCTTTCACTACAAAATTACAATCTTTAAAAATCAAACCAGTTATATTTCTTAAAGCTACTATGTTTTCCATTTACAAACATCACCTCTTATTTTGCCTTCACCATTAATTAAAAGATATCCTCATATTAACAGCAACAAAATCTCACTAGCATTTTAGAATATATTTTATTAGGTCCCAAATAGGAAACAGGTGGAAAATTGAATTCCTCGCTGTTGCTTTCCAGCGGAACATACTTTCAAAACGCGCGCCTTATTTCCTTTCTCCCCTGTTTATAAACACTCATAAACGCGCTTCATGCAAACACTTTTGATGTGTCTCCGTCAGAACTTTTGGGGCCGTGTGTTTGTTTCGTCGTCTCTCATTTGCCAATATGTCCCCCATCCGCTCTGTAACAAGGATGTTTTCATGTTCTTTTGCTTTCATCTTCACACTTCAGGGGAGAGTTATGATCTTCGAATAGCTCTATATATTCGTCCCAACAACATAGTTGGGTGCAGTCAGATTTGTATATCCGCTTGCTGAATAAGATTTGTCAATGGAATAGCTCAAGGATTTCTATTAGCTGACGCGTGTGATAATCAAAGAAAATTTACAGAGTGTAATGAATTTCCTGTGCGTCAATTTATTGAGGAATGCCTATGCTATTTAGTTAAATCTTACCAAAAGTTGATCAAATGGATATAAAATGTTTCATAATAACGTGGAGTAGATATTATTTGTCATCGTATTGAATTCCCAAAATAATCTCTTATCATGGCGAGGAACATTCATTTTATAAGAAAATTATTTATTTAAGGCAACATGGTACGATTAACAAATAACACAGGTAAAAAATGAGTTTTTAAAACATGGGTTTTTTTTTCAGCTTCACACTATACTTAAACACAATTTTAAAAATATAATTTTTAGGAACCAGCAATTTGTGTATGCAATCTTGTATGTATCTCCTTCCTTTATTTTTAGCCCTTTTTCTTTTATTTAATTTTGGATTATGCAGAAAATGTGCACATATTATCTTCATTAGACTTTCCATATTGAGACATTTCATGACATTTACAGCTTATTCACCAGGTTCTACTTGCTATTTTTGATGCATTTTTTTTAAAAATAATGATGTATAACCAGCATTGAAGAAACAAAACACATCATAAACATGAAGTCAAGATGCTTTAAGGTATCCGACTACGTTCGGAACCGTGATTTAAAAAAGCGCATAAAGGGATAATTTTCATTATATTTAATGTCACTTAGATTAGAATACATGTATAAAATTGTTTTAAGGAAATTTTGACAAAAAAATAATTATTTAAATACAATATCTTGGCAAAACATTAACTTAGAACAACCTTTTTTTAAACAGTTCTCCTTTTATAAAAATGCTTCTAAAATAATAATATTTTGCTTATATAAAGTAAAGACTTCTCCAGATAGTATGAACTATTTGTTTTGAAAAATTCACATTATTTTTAGAGTTACAACCAATTAAAATAATTATCGGCATTTTTTTCTTAAAATTTCTCCCCTTTGTTGTCGTAAAACATGGATAAACTTACTTCTAAGTTATATATTTAAAAAATTCTAGTTGAGCCTCTGTACAGAAAACTGAGATATATACAGGCAAAACATTATTATAATGGAAGCCTTTTTAGCAAAAGGAGAATGTTTTGAAAATGGGTCATTCTATGTTCCTTTTTCGTCAAAATATTGTACTTAAATAATTTCTTACTGTAATAATATTCTTAAAACCATTTCATATACATTTTCTAATCTAAGTAACACTAAATATCGTAAATATTGTTTATTTATACCAGTGGTTCTCAAATTTTAACTACTGGTGACCCAATTTTCAATCATAATTTTTATCGCGCCCCCAAAATAATAATGTATTGAATGCAATAATAATGCACTTTGGGAGGGGGGCTGCTAAAGCTACAATACGATCATAATTATAAACCGTACAAATTAACAAGATAAACATTAAATTTTGTATATGTTACTTTTAAGTAATATATATTTTTATTTTTTTACTTTTTAGTTCGATTCATTATAAAAGCGTGTTTTTTTAGTTTGTTTTTAAACTATAATTTATTTTATAATTAATTTTACTGTACACGATAAAAATCACAGTTCCAGCGAATAATTTAATTATGAGAAAATATACTTACCTACTTTCAAGGACTTTTCAATTTTTCTTTGATTTTTTGAGAAAAAATCCAATAAAACTAATGAGAATGTTCCAAATATGTGGTTCCGTAATAAAGGACATAAAGCATGTTTATAGAAAATATTTTTGAACAAAAGCGGTCGCGCAAGGAACTCAATCAAAACTAGTAACTTGATTGTAAAAAAAAACGTTTGCAACTCCCCCAAAAAAGAGAGCGAAATGTGATAAATTCATTTTAGTTCCATTTAGTTTTATTTAGTTAGTTAGTAGTTAGACTGTCATATTGGTGTATATTCTGTCAAGGTCATTGGTAACAAATAAACTGTTTTCCCAGAATTAACGATTTGGTGAACATCAGATGACTTTGCGTATCGCGCGACCGATCCCGTGTTAAAAGTGTATTCAATAAAACATATGGATATTAGTTCTAAAAAAGAATTGCGTAAAAAGTTCTTCGTTATGCATTATATGTTTCAGAATACTCATATTGTCCAAATAATCCTTCAAAGTACTCAATATGCTTATCCATGTTCCATATAACTCATTCACATGGAAAAAAAGCAACAGAAAAATATTATTTACATCTTTCCTAAAAGAAAAACAAATGGAGTGAAACATACCAGTAAGTTTGAAGGTCAAATATATGATAGTCAAAAGTAATATTTTAGGGGTTAAAAGAAACGTAATAAAAAAATCTCTCATCGTGTGATTACAGTAAAGCAAACAAAATGTCTTTTTTTATTTGGTTATAGGATCAAAGATAGCTGATGAACGTTGGAAGTGGAATCTTTTATTTTTGATGATCCCCAGATGATATATATAAATAACATATCAGTGTATTTTTTATTATGTCAGAAAGCATTTTTTCTTCATTCCAAAAAAATATTTTTTTAAACCTTTTATTTTCAATATGCTCGCGCCCCCCTCGCAGGGATACCGCACCCCCAGGGGGCGCGCCCCACAGTTTGAAATATACGCTTGATACGTTTGATTTATACGCTTTTGCACAAATTCACGGTTCCGAACGTAGTCGGATACCTTAATGCATACATTTTTTCTTCAAAGAAGTATACTCATTTTCAAACTGTGAATTTTCTTTTCTTTTGCTCATGCATTTTTTACTTTATTATTGTTCGATTAGCATGTATACCCAAATGCTTTCATTTACATCTACGAAATGCATGGCAATTTCTCTTCAAAAAACAGATAAACAGACTTAGCAGTTAAATAAAACCATTTGAGGCTTCGAAAGTGCTTCCCAGGTTTAAAAGATCGGTGTTTACTTTTTTATCTGGCAAAGTGGGCATGGCATGTCAGCTGATTATTTTTTAAAAGTCTCATTTTGACGTACTTCTAATTTATAAAATAGCAAACATGTTATATCACTGGAAAAATCATGAGTTAGAGATTTTAGGAATGTCAAAAACTCAAAATTGTGTGTGTGTGACTACTGATTTCCCTTATTAAAATTCATATATACCTAAAATTTTAATAGTAAAAGGGAACATTGAGTCAAGTTGAATTTATTCAATAATTACTTTTAATAATTTAATTTTACGAGGGGATAGTTTAATTTACTGGTTTCAGTATTCAGATGTTTCACGTTGTAAACAATTGGAACTATGAGTAATATTTAATTATTTAAATAATTAATTTTAATAAATTAACTTTTATTAATTATAACTTATAATATTGTCATCCAATACAATCATATATATAAATTTTCAGCTCATTTGAGCGCTTTAAAATGTGAGAAAAAAGCTTTTAAAGTTTTGACACAGACATAAGTACAATGTGAGTAAAAGAAAACCCATTAATGAAAAATCTTTGGTTTAATGGTTTTTACAGGTTTTTTTTTTGCTTGTAACATATGTATATGTATTACATAAACCAGCTTTTGTACTCAAAAACTATAAAAAGCTAATAATTTAAATTTTTAAAGAAAAATTTAGAAATTTATATGACGGAATATGTATTTACTACTTCAACAATAATTGAGGTACATACATAAAATTTGATTTACAAGTACGTCTTACGATGCATAACAGTTAATATAGGTTTCCTTCTAACATGATTGATATTCGTAAAATACTTCTTTTTATGAATGCTTATAGAAAATTACTTGAAAAATATATAAATCCTAAACTCAACTATTTTTTTTAAAAAATAAGTATTGCTATTATTCCAAAATGCAATTCAACTTTTGTTACATGTGCTGTGACGTTCCCACCACACAGTTGTGAATCGCTTCTTTGTGGGTATGGTTACCTCACGTGTAATGACACCAGCAAACCCTTAAAAATATTGCGTGGTCTTGTCTTGGACATCACCCCGGCAACCTTTGATATCAGGAGGAACCCTTCTCCACCCACGAACCGGATGTAACTCGAAGCTAAAGACGCCAATCTCTGTCATTCCCGAATCATAGAGCGGGTAGAGAAAGAGAGAAAGGGAGATGGTCTGAAAACTTCGCCCTCTCAAATCACAGAACTTAGATAATATTCTAATTAATAAGTTTAATAGCTTCAGTGTATAATCCGTAAATAAGAGTTGAGACGTAAATAAATTAAATATTTAAATAAATGAATATCACGCTACTTTTATTTATCTCAAACATTACAGTGCTAATAACAATAGGTAGGAAAAACTTCAATGCATTGGGGGCAATAGAAAAACGGCCTTTGCATTTAAAATGAAGATAAACTAATTATTCTTTCTTTCTGAGATAAGTCAATTTAAACTTTTTATTTGCCATTGGGATATGAATAAAACTAACATAAAAGTTATTATAATTCTGTATTTTTTTAAAATTAGAGTTCCCAAATTTTTTAAGACTATAGAAAAATATATTAAAAATGATTTAGGCTAAAAAAAACTTGATTTGAATTTTTGACCAATTTTTTTTAATTGAATCGTACCCTTAAATTTGTTTTTAAAGTAAGAGCTAATAAAAAATAATTGATATTAAAATAACTTTTCTATGAATATCCTTGTGACTGATTTCATTACTAAGTTCATTTCAAAAATGAAACCTCTAGTTCTTAGAAAACTGCCGTTTGTGTGGACCTACGTCACTGTATTTTCTGAGAAAATTGTGGATAAACAAGATGGTAAAAGGTTTTAGCTCTTTTCTAAGAAAAATACAACTAAAAATTAGCTTTTGGATTGATTACAAAAGATTCCAAGAATTTTTATTGTATTGTTTTGATTTGTAGCTGATTTTTTATTCGCTTTTCTATCAAAATTTCTTTTAGTGCTTCTTATCTGCAATTCAGAAGCAATTTCATTTTGAAATTTGTTTTTAAACATAGAAACTAATTTCAAATTTAAGTTTCATGAATCAAGACAATAACATAGTATTTGTTATTCAATTCGAAGATGTGGCTTAAAAATGAATGAAATAATTTATCTAGCATGAAATTAATTCCTTATTACTAGACAAATTTGAAGTTTAAAAAAGTCATAAAATTTATTCTTGACATTTTTTTGTTACTTTAAGATTAAATTTTTAAATCTATTTCTGAAAAGTGATAACAGTGATATGTATTAAAATCTTTTTGTTATACTGATTTTTAATTTCAATAATAATGATGGTAAATATGTACAGTCCTCTGTTTTAGCAATATTTTAATAATTACAAAATTAATATTCATCATATATAGAAGATATACTCGGTAGAGTTAATTCTCCATAAAAGTCCCAAATAGGTTTATATTTGCTCTACATTCACATAAGTCTGGCATTCATTCGTCCTTTTGTTGCTATATTTCGACAGAAATAAATATAAAAAAGAAAGCTATATCAATTTTAAAATGATTAATATTTGAAATAAATGTTATTTCAATACAGAGAGTCTTAGATTCGCAAAAATTAAAAATATACATTTAACATATCTTATTTCTTACTTAATCTTCTTATTGTTAAAAAAATATTTAAAAAAACTACAATTAAAACCTTGAAATATTGTATTTAATTACGTTATATTTTATATAGTGATATTTTAGAATTTTATGTAATCGATTTTTTATAATTAAATATTTATCGTTAAATATTACAACAATATTTCCTTATGCATTTGATGCCAAATTTTATTTTAATTTTTAACTTTAATTTTAATCATATTTTTATATAGAGCGAAAATTTATTTTATATTTGTGTAATATATTTTCTGAATTGTTATTCCAAATTAAATCTTTAAATTGGTCACAAATTTAAAGACGTTACAGATTAAAATTAGAATTGTGAAACTCAATTTATACTTTATCAAATTAAAACTGTTAAAAAAATGATGTAACGTATTTGTCTTTATACTTTTATAAGATATCTTTTAGGAAATAAAAATAAACAATACCCCTTATTTTTAAAATAGAAGAGAAATTGTGTATTATAAGAAACATATATTTCTTCAAATGGGTGATAAATAAAATATTTGGCCTTTAATCTTGATAAGATTATACCAATAATTCTGAGACGAATTCCTTTCCCATTAACCCCTCAAACTATGAGTTTTTTTCGGAAAAATTGATAAAAAAAAATTACCGATTTTTTGGCAGAAAATGATTATAATTACTAATCTAATATTAATTAATATGATAATAACTAATCTAAATCAAAATAATGATCAAAATTAATATAATAAGGAATATAATACTGGAAAATGAATTGGAAATTGAGAACAGATATCATACACCCATTAGAAATAAAATAACGCGAGACACAAAATTGCCCATGTGAGACCAGGACATGTGCAAATTTGCCAGTAACTTTCGCCCATGTCAGACACAGCCAAGTGCGTAATGGGGTTAAAAAACTAGAATTTTATAATCGTTCATATAAATATCATTAGATAAAACAAAATTAATTTAACCGTTGTTATTATTTCTTGAATAGATTGAAATTTCTACAAACATTTTTGAAATGTAAAGAACTAGGTAACATAGTAATTTAAATTAAACTAATTAATGTAAGTAAATTAATACCATACGTCCAATAAGTTGAGCAATTTATTTATTACTGTAAAATCTGAAAATTATACATAAATTCTCCTTACTAACTAAATATCAATGGCTACTATAAATTTGAATCTATAGGTTAATTTAGTAGGAGTTCAATATTAAAGTCATTGAATTAACATTAAATCCTATCCAAATGAGTATGTTATCAAATGTAATTTACAAATTTTAGAATTGCCATGTGTAGCGTAATAAAGCTTTCAAGTTAAACAGTTTCAAAAGCTCTCCTCGCGTTTAAAGAACTCCTTGTAAATGCTCACAAACTGTTCATGCATATTCATTCTAGGGAACTGGCAAAATAAAGTAAGAAAAGTTTTGAATAATTCTCTTAATACAGATGAAACACTTAACTTGTAAGAAAAATATTTATGCATGAATAAATTTGAGAAGTAAAAACACGGAATAAGTCATTTTCTAAAAATATTATTTCAAATGTTCTCATAAATTGAAAATTTTACTCATTGGTAGTTTTCTTTAATTTTGCCACTCAAAACTATTTATTCGGATTTTCTTCTTAAAAAATAATTTAACGTCACAGACTAAGCTTTAGATGAATAAAGTGCTCTTTATTTCACAATAATCACTTTAGTTATTTATTCATTTTTAATAAGAATTAAAGTTTCATTCTTGTTCTAGTTATATTTTAATGGACAGATAATTCTGAAGAAAAGTCTGGTTTGAATGATTTAACTATTTTTAAAATGTGAATTGTTCCTTAATTTCATTCATGGTGCGACTGAACATTAAAAAAAACCCATAGAATTTTTAAAAAGCCATATTTAATTTCTGAAAATTGCTTTGTCTTCAATGAAAGAAGGCTAAATTATAAACAGCAGGAATTTACGGGAAAAAAACCATTGATATATTTTTAAAAATTTACAAAAAAATGAATTTAATGAAATTTTCTCACTTCAGGATCGCTTATTTAACATGGATCTTCCGATAACATAGCGTTAGTTATGATTAATAACAAATCTTTAAGGTATTCGACTACGTTCGGAACCGGGATTTTTCAAAAGCGCACAAACGAATATATATATATATATATATATATATATATATATATATATATATTTAATGTCACTCAGATTAGAATATACACGTATAAAATTGGTTTAAGAATATTACTACAATAAAAAAGTTATTTAAATATAATATTTTGTCAAAAAAAACGAGCCTAGAATTACATTTTTTCAAAATATTCTCCTTTTATAAAAAATGCTTCTATAATAATAATATTTTGTTTACATATAGACAACACTTTTCTAGAGAGCCTGAACTATGAAATTTGAAAAACTCACATTATTTTCAAAGTTACAACCAATTGGAATAATAATTGGTATTTTTTTGCTAAAATTTGTTCATTCTGATGTATTAAAATATGGATAAATCCCCTTCTAAGATATATGTTTCAACACTCCTAATTAAGACTCTGTATAATGGTCTGAGCTATATATAGGCAAAATATTATTTTTATAGAAACATTTTTTGTAAAAACAGAATCTTCTGAAAATAGGTAATTCAATGTTCATTTTTCGCCAAAATATTGCATTTAAATAATGTTTTTGTTGTAATAATATTCTTGAAACAATTTTATATCTGCGTATTCAAATCTAAGTGACACTAAATATTAAAATAATATTCGTTTGTACGCGTTTTCAAAATTATGGTTTTGAACGTGGTCGGATACCTTAAGTTTCATTGGAGCTAATTTCTTTTTCTATGTATTTATTATGTTTATCAACTGTCTGAATCGTTCTTTACCTAAACCATCGGTCTGCTTCAAGATTCACTATAATATATTCCAGTTATATGGTTTGGATCTTATTTTAAATAGTGATAAAACTAAACGTTTTCATCGACTAACTCTTTAGATATGAGTTTGGGCCTGTTTTATTTCTTGATCATAAGCAAATCTCTAGTCTAATCCAAACTTATAGTACCCGATTCATCTTTTTTTAAAGAATTTTTTAGCTAATCCTTTTTTTTCGTTGTCGGTTTATGTTGATTGTCAACTAATTTGAAGCATGGATTATATAGTTTTACAGCAGCAAGGGATTTTTCTTATCAAAAATGTTGGAAAGACACGAAACACCTATTTTCAATACTATGGCTTTTGCAATAGTAAATTTCAATAAAAATGGCTCAATGGCATATTTCTTAATATTCTCTCTCCATGAACTTTTTTATAAATAAAAGTAATAATATTAACATTCTCCATTTATTAATTATGAAACATTTCTACAACAAGTTGTAGTTCAGACAAACGTATGACAATTTCACTTCCCCGACGAAAATCAAACTGTGAAATCATTATTATATTACAAATTATTTACAAAAAAATAGTTATCAATTCAACAGTAATATCAAAAGACATTTTCATAAACAAATATATTTATCTACCAAACGATTTATTCAAAAAAATATATATATATAAATTTAATTCTCCAAAAGATATTTTAGAATAAAAATTTTTTACTTTTCATCCATTTATTTTTCTATTACTTTCTTCTTTTTGCAATTTTGGTTGGATTATTGGCTTAAATATTTTTTTTTTTTCAAATTTACTTGTGTGTGTGTGGGATCAAAGAATAAATTTCTACAGTACAAATACAAAACTAATTCCATATTTTGTCCATTTAAAATAATTTTTATTTCATTTGAGTCGCAAAAAATATTTGCCTGCACACTTCTTCAGCAGAATTATGCTCCCTTTTTTAATAATTACTCAAGAAAAGGTTTGAATTTTACAGTAATTCTTTCGAATATTTTGCTTAAATAATCAAATCTTAATGATTGACCTTAATTAAATATTTTATTCAGTTTATAAATTTTACTATTATAAATATTGATTTTCATTATTGAGCTTCAATTCATAATCAGTGCATGGAATTGAGACCTGAAACAATTGAATTCAATTTTTAATCAATAGAATTGAGTGTTCAAGGGTAAAATGATTCAATTATCGGTTTCAAAATTCTCAAAGGTAAGAATTTATCGTCTGCAGTATGGAGAAGAAAATGAATTTTTGAGATTAACTAGCAGTTTTTAGTTAGAATTTTCTAATAGTGGCTTTCAAAGTAAATTAATTGTTTTAACAGACAATTATATAAGCTACCTTTTACATTTTGGAGGTTTTTATATTTCCAGAAAAGGTTTGTAACATAATTTAATGTGTCCGATTCTCTCCATTTTCTACATGATTAATAAAGTACTGAAACCGTATTTTATGCTCATAGTTATAAAACTTTCTCAATTTAAATTACCATTTAATTTTCATTGAATGAAAAAAATATATCTAGAATAGACTTGAATTTCTTGAAAAATATATGATATTAAAATGTTCTGTTTAAATGAAATGAATGAGACGAAAATAGAAAAAATAATTCCCTTGATTCGAATTATTACTGATAGAATTAATCAAGGTTAATAGAATTCATTATTGTTGTGAATAATGATATTTAAAGTTTATATTCCACGGGCTCCTTAGAATCATTCAAATGATCAAATAGATCTCCAGATTAATGATATTACGTCAAAAATATGCAAAAGCTAATTGCATATTTATTTCAGCCACTGTCGATTATGCATTACAGAAATCTTTTCTCTAAATCAAAAACATATTTAAAACAATTACAAAAGATGTCGACTTAAGTATAATATACCTTTAACAACAAACGATTATGTATCAGAAAATAAATTTGATAATCTGATAAATTACAGTTATGTGAATTATGCAATTAAAGCAAAAGATATTAATTTAGAAGAGAATTTCCAACCTAAATGATATCTATAACTACTATATAATTTAAACAATTGATTACAATTAGTTTAAAATAAATAAAATAAATTTAAGTAGAAGTACTTTAGAGTATGAAGCAATCGCAAATGATACATAAGAGAGATGATGGAATTTTCAAACACTTAAATTTAAAGACAGGAAATATGTAGTAAACATACAGCGGCAAAACTTTGCCTTAAATTCAAGAAAGAATACTGCAAAGTAATTTTATTAAACAACAATAAAGGAAAATAAATTGTAAAATCAAATAAAAATTGTTCGTCACTATCATATCGTTTGTGAAAAAATAATTTATCTGTATATTTTATACCAAAAACAAAGCATGTATAGCTGATAACACATGTCTTAATACGATATGACTTCTTTTAATAACCAAAATACCAGAAATTATTTAGTTTTTCTATTTTAAATTTACGGTAGTAGATTTATCGAAAACAAATGCTTTTAAAGAAATCCTCAGACAACGAAATAAAGAGTTGGCCTATCCAAAATCCAGCAAAACCGTTTTACGGCAGAGATGTCCCCTAAATCTCTGCCATGACAAATGATAGTGCAATTTCCCTAGCTAAATTTCCACGCACCCTTGCTTTGATATAGCATCTACTTGCGGTACCTACCATTGGATATGCACTGGAGTAATCCATTCCAGGCAATAGGTCTGTTCAGCTGTATCTGTCAGTCTCATACGTTAACAACGCCCGATTGAATGCACCAACGTTTCATTTCATTTAATCACTGAGTTTAAACGTTGGATCACTGCTTAAACTGTTTCAAGAAGATAGACGTTTACGTGATATTGAGTGAGGTGGAAATTTTCCGTGATATTTTATAGCTACAAAGGATATGGAAGGAATTGATGAACATCATTAGGGTGTAAAGTTGTATTTTTATTATTGTTATGCTACGTTTCTAAAACTGTGGGCACCCCCTTCCCTAGGGGGTGAATATATCGAAAATAAAAGATTATTTAAAAAAATTATTATTTTTTGAAAGGAAACAAAAAAATCATTCTGACATAATAAAAATAAAATACATATCTACACTAGTATAATATGCCAACTAATGTATCAGTAATGCACAATGTATTTAATAATTATTATACTAAGTTAATAATTACTAGAGACTCACAAGGGTTTGTCATATACAAAATTTAATTCATTGCTTGATAATTTGTGCGGTTTATAATTTGAGTCGCAGCTTTAGCGTTAAAGTGTTTTATTATTGTATGAAGGGAGGCGTGATGAAAATTATGATTGAAAATTGGGTCGTAAATATTAAAAGTTTGAGAAGCTTTATTGTTATGTGTTTAAGGGACATCGAGAATAGATGTTAAGGGATTTGTTGAAAATAAAATAATCCAATTAGAGCTCAGTTGTTTTTTGTAGAATTTTCAATACATAATCTGAATAGCTTCTTATCCCTGAACATAATAAATTTTTCACATTTTTTAGAATTTAGTTAGTAATGTAACGATATCTAATAAACAACAAAAAAAGGGGAGGTATTTCAATCAATTTGTATTTCATTTTCTGTACTATGTATTTTTATTAACAGCTTGTACACTATTGCATGTCCTTCTGTAAAAAATTAAGAAATTTTTTTTTAGCATTAATGTAAGCCAGTGCTTTTTAAACTTTCGATATTTGCGACCCAATATTTAATTATAATTTTCATCGCGCCCCCTGCACACATTAACAATAAATTGAATTAAATAAAACTATGCTTTAACGCTAAACCTACAACGCGACTTTAGCCTCTTAATTGCCGCCGGCGTATATAAACGTCTCGCTCAACCATTGCGCTGATTGCCCCCGACGTATATATACGTCTTTCCGAAGTAAGGTCTTTCCTGTGAACTGCTCTCCATAAAATTATTCCGAAGGCTTTGGAATCCAATAAAATCACCTTGGCATTGTTTGCGAAGGATTGACATTTCAGGAAATTTTTTGCTCATTTATTCCTTTTCTATCCCCCTTCCCTTCCCAATACACCACATACGCTCACCTACGATGGCATTAGGGATATTACGTAATTTTTAATCGGTATTTGAGGGATTAATTATAAACCGTACAAAAATTATCAAAGTAAGTGTTAATTTATGCATATTATTTTATGTATGAGAAACCCATGGGGTCACTGGTAATTAATGAACTTGTTCTTTAACTTAGTTTAGTATTGTTAAGGTATATCCGACTACGTTCGGAACCGTGATTTTGCAAACGTGTCTAAATGGATAATATTTATGATATTTAGTGTCACTTAGATTAGAAAAAGTATATAAGATTGTTTTAAGAATAGAGTATTACAATAAAAAGATATTTAAGTACAATAGTTTGACAAAAAGAAACGTAGAATGAACCATTTCCAAAATATTTTCCTTATGTGAAAAATGCTTCTATTATAACAGTATTTTGCCTGTATATAGCTCAAACCTCTGTACAGAGGCTCAACTAGAATTTTTGAAATATATAACTTAGAAGTGGGTTTATCCATGTTTTACGTCAACAGAGGGGAGAAATTTTAAGAAAAAAACGTGGATAATTATTTCAATTGGTTGTAACTCTGAAAATAATGTGAATTTTTCAATACTTATACAGAGGCATGAGCTATATTCAGGCAAAATATCATTATAATAGAAGTATTTCCCACTAAAGGAGAACATTTTGAAAAAAAAGGTTATTCTAAGTTACCTTTTTGCCGAAATATTGTTTTTAAATAATTTTTTTTTTGTCAAAATGTCCTTAAAACAATTTAATACATGTATTCTAATCTAAGTGACACTAAATATCATGAAAATATCGATTGATGCGCTTTTTTAAAAACATGGTTCCGAACGTAGTCGGACACCTTAAATTAATTGTAAAATACATTGCGCAGTGCTTATATATTTTTAAGTCTCTTGTATCAGTGTAAATTTGTAATTTATTTATTATTATGTCAGAATGTATTTTATATGTTTACTTTCAGTAAATTAAAAAAAATTAATAACCTTTTGCTTTCGACTTTTTAATATGCACACGTCCTCCGCGTAAGGTTATTATGCCCCCCCCAAGGGGGCATGTCCCACAGTTTTAGAAACACTGATGTAAGCAATTATTTATATTTTCTGTGCTTAATTGGAATTATGTCTAATGATTTCTGGAGAGTCACTTTAACATAGTGGTCATAGTCACTAACTCATGACCAACGAGTCATGTATTCAATCTTTAGAGGGGCTGATACACATTAGGTCAAAGTCCTCTGGTTGGTATTGTGTGGAAGTTTGCTGAGGGTGCCAGTTTAGAAGGCGGCGTCATCACTTGACCGAGGTTCCTTCGCCAGTAGCCCCTATTGGCTTTATAGTACGGCAGTGCTTCTCTCAAACTTTCAATATACGTGACCCACTATTCAATCATCATTTTCATCACGTCCCCCTCCATACAATAACAATGCTTTGAATTCAATAATACTATACTTAGACACTAAAGCTACAATACGACTTTAACCTCTTATGTGCCACCGACGTATATAATCGTCTCACTCAGCCAAAGCATTAATTTTCAGGACGTATATATACGTCTTTCCGAAGTACAATCTTTTCTTTGCAGGGCTATCCATAAAATTATTCAGAGGGCTTTGGAATGAAATAAAAGGACTTTGACAGTGTTTGCGAAGGATTTACTTATTTCAGAGGATTTGCTTACTTATTTCTTTTCTCCTCCCCCTCAAAAAAGCATCTAAATACCCTCATCTACGTGGTAAGCGGTGGAATTGGGGAGCGAATCGCGTAACTTTTAATTGGCAGTTAAGTAATTGATTATAAACCGTACGAATTATCAAGATAAGTGTTAATACAAGCCCATGGGGCCACTGGTAATTATTAAACTTGTTCTTAACTTAGTATTGTTAAATTAATAATAAAATATACATTGTACAATACTATTACATTTATCAGTGTATTATATCCGTGTAAATGTGTATTCTATATTTTATTATATCAGAAAGTATTTTGTTTTTTTCTTTCAGTAAATTAATAATTTTTTAAATAACCTTTTGTTTTCAAATTTTCAATATGCTCGCGCCCCCTTGTAGAGTTATCACGCCCCACAGTTTGAGAAACACTGTAGTACGGTGTTCATAAACACTCATTCACTTATGAGTATTAGAGAAAAGATAAGTAGTATTACCTATCAAAACGTGCATTAAAAAATAAAGGAAAGTGAACTTTTTTTATTTATATAAAATAAAAAGAAAATAATATAAAACAGCAATGTTTAAAGTGAGTTAAGATATATTTTTGAATTAATTTTTCGTGTTTTATTCTCAGTCTAGTTAGCTTTATAACAGTATCGTAAGGGTGTTTTATTTCGGGGCAAAAGAGACCCCAAACCAATTTCTTAATACTAGACAAAAACACATTTTTGAAGATAGATTTTAGTTAAGAAGAGCTATAGTTGATTGTGTAATAGGCTATTTTGTGATATGTAATACTTTACGAAATTAAAGCGGCAATAAAATGTCGAAATATAAAGTAAGAAATGATTTAAGATTGTGAGAGATAGAAATGAAAAAAAAGAAGGGAACAAGAATATTTAATCATTTTTAAAAAGTTTTTAGTGTAGAAAAATAGAGACTTGAATTTCTTGAAATTTTTTTTAATTTAAAGTAGAATCTTTATAGAACATGTATGCAGAAATGGAAAGTATGTTTTCGCGTATGTTTTTCTATTTATTTGGAAGTTCATCAGAGTCACAATTTGAGAATTTTTCATTTTCTGAATGACAAGCAAGATAGAATTTTATTTAGAAAGCTATTTTATGCGCATAAGTCTAAAGCATAAACAATAAAGATTTCAAAATTTAAGGGTTTTGTTTTAATGCACTTTTAATCACGTTTGGTGTAAAATTATTTTCATATTTTTTTAATCCTTTATATTTCTAAATTTTAATTGATGTTTAAAAAAATTTAAGTCTACAAATTTTTAATATTTTTAAGTAAACAATTCGTCTATGAAATTTAAAATATAATGTGTTAAAATCAAATAAAATTATAGTTTAAAAATTTAGAAAAAAAATGATCATTTGGGTAGGAAAGTTACATTTCAAATATATTGGCACACTTTTCTTTTTTGAAGCATAACGAGATGAATATATTATTTTGACCACCTAAATCTTCTTCATAATAACAATTAGTATAAAAATTATTTACAAATTTTTAAAATTATAACGGGGGTACCCTTAGTACGCCTAACGGTGGACCGACCCCCATTGCATAAATTAAATGTTGATATTCATAGCTCTAATTGTAGAAATGTAATTTACATGTATTATATATGTTGTTCTATTTTTTCAATATATTGCAAGCAGGAAAAAATTAATTTCAAATTTTCATCTCTGCAGTTTAATTAGCACTTCAATTTAGTGCCTCTTTTAAAAGAATGTTCCTAATCACTTTTTCCTATAAATTGCGCTGAATTTTTATTCCGTCTTTGCTTTTGCACCTTGACAGAGCCACATTCAATTGCTAATGAGTAAATATTGCTTGCTTCGATGTTAAACATAACCCAGCTTTTTCAAAACTCGGCCTCTATGATTTATTAATAGCCATATCAAATCGCAATCTTACAAGGAATTGGGTACGTTTCAGTACGAATGGCATATCCAATTCCCCTCGAGTTTCATATGGAAACTTCGCGATAAATCCAAGTTGGCATCATTTTTGTGACTAAATTTGGCGACTTGGTGAACATATGGAAGCTCCTGGAAATTACTGGAGAAATCTATAATACCCCGATCTATAACGTAAACGGATTTTTCGAAAACGTGCTTGAAGGGAGGGCGAAAACCTGAGGCAGATCGTTCTTGGAAGCTCCTCTTCAGTTAAATTCTCTTTTTTACAACCCACTTTTACTAACTACATCTCACGTGTTAATAAATTTATCACGACATCATGGAAAAAATGTTTAATATATTGAGAGATAATTCTCTAATGAAAAATTCTTATTGTTAAATTTTCTGTTGTAAAGTCTTACTTATTTTCCTTCACTTATAATCCGCTATATTTAAAGTAGTTTTTATTGTATATATTTAAAGAAAGTCTATGCATTTTTATATTTTCTTAAAAGAAATCCGACTAAAAACTGGCTAAACTGTGTTTTATTTCATGAAAAACTAAAAACAAGGCTTTGAAGTTTTATCAAGTTTTTAAATTTCCTAATATGTATCTGGTAATATTTAAAAAGACCAAGAAAGCCTTTTACAAATCTAGTTTGCAACATTTTTGCGACAGTAAATTTTTTAACTGAAACACAATGTTGTTTGTTTGCTTTTAAAAGAATACTATTCAAGTATTTTGCTACCAAAAGCATTTATCGATTTCTACGGAGTTTAGAGCCATTTTTAAAGTACAAATAAACTAAAATAAAATTATTTGTACATTATTTGCATATATCTTATATTTAATACATTTCTTGACAAAAAGAAAAACCATTTGGGTTGATTTATTTTTATTTACATCTACTTTGGAATGCCATTTAAACCTATTGGAGGAAGAAGAAATTTATCATTAAAATCTTTTGATATGTCAGAAATTTAAGGAAGGGGAAAAACGTTTTCTCAGCATAAAGTAATGCTTTTGCTATTGATAACGTGATATTAAGTGTCAGATGGCAAAATATGTAGCCATTGAAGATAATATTTCATCTCTGTTTCTCGTTAAAGAAATGCAGTTTAGACGTGGCTTTAGATTCTAGAGAACTTAAATCCCACCCTCGTGCTGCCATTTTAAGTAAACAAATATGTCATATCTCCCCGATAATTGTACAACTAAATTCCATTTCTAATGGGTATTTACCTCGCGAAATTTTATTGAAATTTTGCTATTAAATGTCAATAAAGAATTAAGTGAAAAGGTATTTTCGATCGCTTCTTTAAAAAGTAAAAAATATTGCAAGAAGCATTTGGTTTTATAAGCCTAGTGGTTAAAGTCACGGATTTGTTGATTAGCGATTTTTAATTTCAATGCTCTTATTAATGCTTTAAAGAACAATTATTTAACATTTGTTTTCACAAATGTTCAATCGTGTATAGTAAATATATCTCTATTATTAATCAAAACAATATATCATTTAAAATTTGTGTTGCCATTTTTTGTATGCTATATTTTAGATGAAATTCATCTTTCATTTTTATCTCTGTCTCTCTGCATAAAAGGTTTTTCGTGATGCAGCGATGAATTAATCACTTACTATCGCAACGAAGTCAACATTCAAGATAACTTGCCAAGTTGGCAATCCAGATTTCGCATGAGTCGCACGTGTTCAATTGGCAAAATTGTGTTTCGCTTCATATAATGTGGCCAATTTGGTTGCGATAGTACATTATTTCAAGCTTTCACAAAAAATATCACAATGATTGCCAGGACTGGAATCGTTGCATGAGAAGAAATACATTGTTTCATAAGAAAATATTTTACAATCTGTTGAACTAAAAACTCAACTTTCCAGGAAGCTACAAGAGTTGCAAGGCTTATCAATATCTAAGAATTTTATCAATGAAGTGTTGGATGATGCAGCTTCAGTGATGGATTTAATTGAAGAGGAGCGCCAAGAAAGAATTTTGCGAAAAAAAAGAACAAATTAATGGAACTACGTAATATACACAAATTACAGCTTTACAATTTGAGCAATGAGTATACATAGTTACATAGTTTGTGCAATGAGGGTTGATCCAATGTTAGGCAAACAGGGAGTAGTACTCTTCTAGAATTTTTTTAAATTTGCTTACTGCTGCAATAATTTAATTTGGTTAGAGTACTGCCCGGAAATGTAACAGTACGCAATGGAATAATTACATAAATATGTAAGCGCATAAAATTTTTTTTGTACGAAATGTATTGCTTAAGAATAAATTTAAATGTATTATATAAAAAGGCAGGTCGTGAAAATACATTATAAAGCATTATATGTAAAAGTATATATTATAATGTATTATACAAATATGCCTTAAAATGTATTATGTATGGATGTGTTAAAATGCCTTCTGCAAAAATGTATTGAAATATATATTTAATACATAAAATGTATTAAAATTTTAATACACTAAAATATATTAAAATTTTAAAACATAAAAATTTATTAAAGTTTTAAAACACAAACTGTGTTAAATTTTTAATTCATAAATTGTATTAAAATTTTAATACATAAAAATGCATTAAAATTGTGTTTTAATAAAAAGATAGTTTTTTTAATATTTCTTTTATAATTGGCTCTATATTTTGGCTTGGTTCTAGTGAATTCTTCAATGTTTATTAAATAGCTGGTTGGATTTATATTTCATTTGTATTTAGTATTTGAATACATCTAACATTAGTATTACCTGAAAACTATGCTTTAATGCGTAAAATACATTTTTGTATTAGAAAAATCTGTTAGATTATTCATCATTCAAAAAAAAAAGTGAAATCACATTGTATTCTACACCTTTAAAATACTAATCTAATCAATACTTAAACAGATAATACAACTTTCATTTTTCCATAAACATAGATTTTCATGTCAGAAGGACGATAAAATGATTAAATAATGTAAGAGTCTTGTAAAGAAACATGGGCGATATAACTAAATATTTAATCACAATATGATGCATAAATATCAGATTTTAAATGCATAACAGTAAATTAGGTGTAATATTTTATAGCACAAGTTTGTTCTCTGACTCTTTTATACGTTATTTATTATTTAGTAAAAATTCTGATGTGAACCAAGGATATGAGAAATATTTATTATTGAAAACATTTTCCTTCTTCTACATAAGTTTTATCTGTCACATTTTTCCACCATATATTCGAAAACTGTGAGTTGCCGGTATTTAACAAGTAGATAAAAATTTGATCTACCTTTTACAGAAAATAAAATAGGCTTTTCACTTTGAGTTAATTAACTTATTTATATTTATATGTGGGAAATTTATTTTCAAAATGTTCTTTTATTATAGCCACCTTGTTGTAAAATTTATAAGGTAATTTATTGGTATTCTTCAAGTAATCTTGAAATTAAATTTTTACGGTATTTCATAAGGTATCATATAATGGCTTAAGTTAATGTTAACATTTTTCTTTTAATAATGTCTATGTGTTCCTTTATTTTCTCGGCTTCTTATTTATATGCATGCAGATTTTCAGGAAATAATTATTTTCTTTAAATAAAACTTAGGAATAAAATTTTAAAGAAAGTAATTCTTTCCTAAAAAAAAGATCTATTTCAGAATGAACATTACTGTATTTTTACAGATGTAGAAATTAGACTACCATCATTTACTACAATATCAGTTGGGCAAAGATTTGCTTAAATGAAAAGTTTGTTATAAATGTAAATAAGCACAAAACTTTAAACTCGAGATTTTAGGGAATTTGAAGGTACTTCTTTCTATAAAACATGTGAGATCAATATAAAATTAATAGAAATAGAGTAATTTAGAGCATATGTAATAAAATAGGTAATTCAGTTTAAGGTATCCGACTACGTTCGGAACCGTGATTTTAAAAAGGCGCAAAAATGGATAATTTTCCTCATATTTAGTGTCATTCAGATTAGAATACATGCATAAAATTGTTTTAAGGACATTTTGACAAAAAATTATTTAAATAAAATATTTTAGCAAAAAATTAACTTAGAATAATCTTTTTACCAAATGTTCTCCTTTGTGAAATATGGTTCTATTATAATAATATTTTGCCTATATATAGCTCACACCTCTCTACAGAGGGTCAACTAGAATTTTTGAAAAATTCATATTATTTTCAGAGTTTCCACACCAGTTGAAATAATTATTCGCGTTTTTTTCTTAAAATTGCTCCCCTCTGTTGTCGTAAAATATGAATAAACCCACTTCTAAGTTATATATTTCAAAAATTCTAGTTGAGCCTCTGAACAGAGGTCTGAGCTACATACAGGCAAAATATTATTCTAATAGAAGCATTTTTCACAAAAGGAGAACATTTAGAAAGAAGATTATTCTAAGTTAATTTTTTGCCAAAATATTGTATTTAAATAAATTCTGTTTGTCAAAATGTTCTTAAAACAATTTTATGCATATACTCTTATCTAAGTGACACTAAATATCAAGAAAATTATATCCGCTTATGATATTTTGAAAATCACGATTCCGAACGTAGTCGGATATCTTAAAGTAATTAGATGGGGGGAAAGTTACTTTTTACTTAGTAAATTTTGGTTTTGCGTATTTATTGGTTTTCGATTTGAAAAAAAAAATATGTTTTAATTTTTATAATAAAAATGTTCTTGTAAATACAATGAGGAGCCCCAAACCATGGGATACTTTTTAATGTCGTGAAAGACCCCCCTTCCCCGCCCGTCAAACAGTTGAAGCAACTCGTTGGCATTTTGACGTAGCATTGACTCAACAACTGTTGGAAGTTTCTTGAAGAAACGTTCAGTATATCCTCTAAAATTGCGAAAATGTTACGGGACATGATTTATTTTGCACGGTTTTGTGGCACATTGTCACGGTTTAAAAAACTGCATCGTTGTTTAGAAACATGAAATCCATATGAATGGTTGCAAATGTTTTCCAGGAATGCTAATCATTCACAGTCATTGGTTGGTTTCACCAAAGTAATCAAGCCGTGTCACGTATAAACATCCAGTACAGAACCTGGTGCCAATTTGGCTACTTTGCTTCGGAAGATCTACTTTATATTTGAATTCTATTGGCTGAAATCATGGCAAATATAACCAAGCAATGTTTTCCCAGTCATCTATGGTTAAATCGTTAGGTTCACGAGTGCAGTAGAGCTGTTACAGTCGATGTCGTGTTGTATGTAAAGGCATTCGAGTAGGTTAGCTACAGCAGTGCTTCACAGCCTTATTATCGCTGAGGACCGGTCAACGGTTGATAATTTTACCGCGGCTTGCTGAGAGGGAGGACGTTGATTGTTTTGATTTAATAATTTTAAATTTAATGCTCTCAGAGTAAAATAAAGTTACACCGAAAATGAATATAAAGTGATTTACATGAAAAGGGGCTCAAACCTGTGAGAAATATACCACAGTAAATAAAACGGAAATAATTTAATGTTCCTTGGGAGGACCAGTACCATTTTATTCACAGCCTGGAGATTGAGGATTGATCTATAGATATATCCTATACCAAATTATTCGACATTGTCCTCACGGACAAATCTGTTGTTCATTGACTGTTGCTGCTATTTAACGCAATTTTTCTTCTCTGGTTACATAACTACTCTATGCAGAAACTGGTCTCTGTCATTAGAAAGGTGCGACCAATTCATGTTCGTTGTCCATGGAGAAGGAAATGCCTGAAATTATATATTCTCAAATTATGTATCCTTTTCACATTTTTAACACTGTGGATAAAAAAAAATTAATTTCGATTTTCGAAATAATACATTGCCCCATGCGTCTAGCTCAAATTGCATTCCACTTTCAAAATTCTTAAATAATTAAACCATGCGTTTTTACAGATTTTGGTTTCTAGAAATATAATATCTTAATAGATTACAAGTGTCTTTTTTAGTGATTGTCTGGAAGTAAGAATTTTTTAAAATCACTTATGCAGTTTCTAAAAATAACTACTATTTCCCTTTGTTTTATCACATGACTATTACATCCCTTTTAATTACTTCCCTCTTAACTCCTCAACCGAAAGAATATTGAGATTTTTCCATCTTGTTTTTAATTGTTCTAACAGAGAGAGAATCGACATAAAATGGCCACTTCTTTGAGGTTTAAAAACAATAAATACATTTGTTTTCTACCGGGTTCTTCACTTCTTCACGACTGTCTACAGAATGTTATATACATATATATAAGATAATTTTAACTATATATATATATATATATAATTAGAAAAATGTCGAATAAAAGGAAATTAAACTTTCTAATAAATTGTATTGTCTTAAAGAAAAATGATACAGCATGAAAAGTCAATTCTTTTTTTAAAAATATTAATCATCCTTAAGAATTTCATGTTTAGGTTTTTTTCCGTCAACATATAGGATATAAGCACATTAATATTATTTATAATTGTGCATGAAATATATATATATATATATATATATATATATATATATATATATATATATTTAATATGCATGAAATATATATTATCAATTATTATGAGTTAATTTTTAAATTAGAAATGAGCACTTAGTGTGAAAAAATCAGAATAAAAGGAAGGATTAAATTGGTTTTATGATTTTTATATTCTGTTTTCCAGTGATTTAAGCCTGTACGTGAAATAAATAATGGATCCCGAAAAATGAAACTTGCACAAATAAAAGTTGAAAAAAATATTTTAAAAAAGGAAGGATAGCTATGCACATATGATTCAATCATTGCAAATACTTATTTACCATTAAAATTTTACTTTTTTAGAAATAGTTTCGGAACTAAAAAGAGCATTAGATTATACTAAAAGAGATGTTTTGTTTGTTTTTTTAAATGAAGCTTTACTTATTTGCTGAAATATCTGAAATATTTCTGACTTTCAAGTTGCCCAAGCCAAGAATTTTTCCAAACATCACTGGAATGCCGTATAACTTTCTAATTAGTGTTTAAGAAATTCTCTTCTTATTACATTGCGCTGTTTTTTCCATAAATATGAATAAACATTTTAAAGGCTAAAAACCATTAGTGTGTAGATTCATACAGCTATAAGACCAAATAAAACTCCAAACTCAATCAAGAAACCTCACTAACTTTTTCTTAACATCATCGACTACACATTAATTGGCATCGCCATGTATTTCCCAAGCATCATTTCTCCAGTCTCTTCCCAGAGTTTTATGTGTTTTTAACATGAGAGATCCATGCTTCCTAACTAAAATTTGGCGAGCTCCAAGAAAGCTGAAGCACTTTTATGAAATACCAAATATCCGTAAAGAACTCGAAATAACTTCCATTTAGTAGGACACGATTACTATTTGGGTCTCTCCTCTTCATCATCAATATGCACGAATATCTTCATCTTTTGAAGAGTCCTTGCCTTTTACCCCGGAGCCATTGCTCCCCCCCGTCCCCCGTCAGATTTCTCTCCCCACCATCTTTCACTTTATTGTCAGGGTATGTGTGCTCCTCTTTCCTGCCTGCTTCAATAATCGATGTTCCTAGTGATCTTCAAATTTTATGGACCATGATCACAGTCGCTCAAAATCAAATCATATTCTCTACTGGGATGAAGTTTTTTATTCCTTTTTTTGGTTTGTAACCTTTCCTCCCCCCTGTGTGTGTGTGTCATTCCATTTTTTTCTCTACCCCTCTTTCCAGTACCTTTTTATAAAAGACAACGTAAAAAAAATAAAAGATCTAGATGAATGAAATAAAGGAAGAGGGCAAAGAAAAAAAGAAAATATATTTCTTGATGATTTTTTTAGAACAATATGACCAAGTACTTGGCGTAATCGCTTGGAGATTTTCGCAAAAATTGTGTTTTATGCGCCTGCTATTTTTGCATTGTTTGAAGTGGTCCTAAAAGGTCTCGTTTGTATTATTTTGTTTGATGCGTGTATGTGTACATTTGTACGGGTATTTATATCTATATTCCTAAAGACGAGAGAGGCTGGTTCTTGATACAAATGGGCCTCTTCATTTTGAGTAATCTGTATCTTTTTCTTTTCGAAAATCGGAAGAGACAGCAGTTTTCCATCATTTCATGCTTTATGAGCTGCTTATGTTGAAGAAGAAATATTTTATTACCTAAATAAGTAAAATGGTATTAAATGCCGTTTTTGATTTTGGTATTTTGGAGTCTTATCGTCCTGCTTAATGCCACGTGCCATATTTGATCTTCTAAATGGATTTCGATTCATATGAGTGTAATAGACTAGAAGAATTTTAAAAAAAAGTTCTAAATTGCATTCTTTTCTTATCTAACAGGATACTTCTTAGAGCATCATCTTAATAATTCAACTAATGCCTATTTGATAAACTAAATCGGCTTATTTTAGAATATTATTTCTAGTGCTTTTGTAAGTTTGTATTAGGAGTTTTTACTGTAATCTCTAAATGAAATGCAATGAAAAGGGAACCTTTAACAATGAAAAAAAGGTGGAACGATTCTAAGATGGATTTGTTACACCTAATAAAATTGTGTAATTTTTAAGAAAATGTATTAAATTTGTATCAGTGAAAAAGGAAGGAAATATTTTTCTTGAAATTGTTTGTTTATTAAATTTAGAATTAAATATTAGAAAATGTTCGTCATGTTACAGTTTTTATTTCTTTTTAAATACAATTTGTAACAAAATATTTTAAGATATTATTAAAAATATTTTAAGATATTATTAAAAATATTTTAATTATATTTAAATGTAATTTGTTGGTGAGAAAAATGCATCGTAAAATTAAGCATTTCGATTGAGAAACAAAAATGTTTGTTTTTCCATAAAATTCTACAAAAAAAAAAAAAAACCTATTTAATTTTATACTGAAATTTTCCGAAAGGACTTAATTTTTGTACTTTTATTAGATTAATTCTGAATGCTTTACTTTAAAGATAATATTTGTAATTAAGACACTGTATGCAATTCATATTCCCTTTAAAAGGAGTATAAGACACGCAGTTACATATTCTTGCCACTGAATTACATATCTAATGCCAAAAAATTGGAAGTACAATATTCTTGTGGTATTCAAACATTGCTATTCAATATTCTTATTGCTTTATTCGCGTCCGACTGATCTCCTGACCGGAACATCTACTCATGCACCTTAGGATCCAAGGTCACGAAAGCTGAAATAGGCACAGTAGACCTTAGTCCTCTGTGGTATGTTGCCCCTCTGATTTTAGTTTAGTTAAAGTTTATACCTTTTCATGCTATCCTTAAACAATTTATAACTAATACCTGAAAGTATACGAGTAATAAAAATAAAGATATTTATTAAACGACATTCGATGTTAGCCATTTCTTTAATTTACGAACATTCCAATAATAACCTCCCATTAGTTTTTGAGTACATCCCCATAAGCCCATTTGCTGAAAAAATTCTTAAAGATAATTTGATTGCACTCTGTAAAACAAGAATAAATGAGAAATCCTACCAACCTTTAAAGTAGATATCAATCTAAATAAAAATAATATTAACTAACATTAATTCATTGTTTTTAAGGGTTTTTTTTGTTTCATTAGCCATTCAGATAATGGAGCATTATTAATTTTCGTCTAAATTGAGTCTTCAAGTAAAAGAAAAAGAAAAAATTCTGCAAATGATTATTTATAGCTCCTTTATTTTTTTTAACGAAATATTTTTAAGAAATGGATCGCAATGCAATTATGAGTCTATCAAGAAAAATAACTGCTTAAATTACAGTCACTGTTATTTAAAATTATGGTATTCTAAATAAATAACAATTACTTGAAATATAAAAATAAATAAATCCTTAATAAAACAAAACTGCAAGGATGAAAAATTGTAAGTAAAATATAGATCTTTCATTTGCAAAATTTAATAACTAATTTTTCTTTAAATGTAGGGTCGTAGTAACCCAATAATCGCCAAATTTGGTGGTTATCCTGTTCTTTATATATCTTAAACTTCTTTTAAAATAATATTCAACGTTGCATTTTCGTCTCCAATTTTTCAAGTTTGATTTTTAACTCATGTAGAATTCAATACTGTTTTTATGTAGTTTGTGTTTATCGCTTAGATTAGTAAGTTTATTAAGAAGCACTATAAATGCAGTTTTTATTATCTTTCAGAGATCAATAAAAAAGCATTTTGATGGGAAATCAGCACATATAATGTAAAAAAAAAAGTAGTGAAAATTATGCCTTAGAATCAACTCTAACACATTGAAGCAAATTTCAATTAATTGCTTGAAATGCAACATGTATAAATATTTCAACGTACTAACGCAACATATACTTAACCTAAAAATTCTCACTTCCTCCTTTATTATTTCTTTACTAAGGTCCTCTAAGAGTCTTGCACGGTTGAAAAAAAAGGAACTTTTTAAGGTATCCGAACTCGTTGAAATGAGCAAATTAGATCAAAACATATATTTTGTTTTTTATTTTATTGAATAGAGCTATTTTTCGGCTTTACAAAACATACTTTGTTTTGTTTCTTCGTAACTTACATGCCTAGCTACAATCAATTTTATAAAATTAGAAAAACCGGAAGAGGGTCTTTAATCTACCAGAAGTGGGCATTTGAATTGTTCAGAATTTACAATAACTAGTCTGATGAAATATTATGAATGTATTTCTATACAACTTTTTCAACCTGATATTTATATCATTTTCTAGAGAATGTACTAAAATATTTCTTACTGTATGAATACTTTTTGAGTTATGACCTGTTATTTAAATAATGGTCTCATACAGAACACCACATTTCTTACAATATTTATTCGATCAACTCTAAAAAATTTTTAAACTTTAAAAAAACAGTAAAACTTTTTTACAATCTTTAGATAAACGCATCTAATTTGTTTTAGTAATATTTTTACGGATATAAGTTTATTACTTTTTTCCATAAATGCTTTCAAGTTTTTCAAAAATATTGCTTAAGTTCCACATATAATCATGATTTTTGTAAAAATTAGGTAATTTTTATAAAAAATATTGCCAGTTAAATATAAGTATTTATTAGTAATTATTCCTAAAAAGCATTTCTAATATTTTAGTAAGTTATTTTTTTAAAAAAGTACTCGAACATGTTTGGATACCTTAATGTAAAATTTAATATATTATCTAGTATAAACAGTATTGTGATGAAATATTATTTTTGAGTTTATTTATGTATGAAAAGCTTATATATATTGAACATGGAATTCAAAACTATTTATCAAGTTTTAAGCTTTGTGACAAATGAAATACATTTATTACTTGGATTGAATTGAGTTGATATCATCCTAGTGTTGTATGGTGGCTTGTGGAGATGGACCTGATAATTATGAAAACAATATCACATTACTAGAACTACCTTATTTTCCAATTCCCATCACCTTGAATATTAGTTCGAATGAACATCTCATTATCCCACTGGGAGAATTGGGGAATGATCCAGTTATTCTGGATGAGTATTGCCTCGACGAAGCTGCTCCGTGATTATTTGGCTACAATAGTTTTTTTTAATACTTTAAAGTTTATCATATGTAGAAGTCTTATCTTTTTGAATTGTAATTGAGGCATCCAAGATTTACGTACGCATGAACCTCCTCACACCATAACGGGCCGCCGTAGGCCGGTCATGGTCATGGACTAGTGGTCATGGTCTGGGACTCGTAGCCGGCGGGTTATGAATGAGTTCGAGCCTACTTAAACTGAAGACTCACCACTTGATAATGGTTCAAAATTACGAGGTCTGATACCAGTAGTCCTTGTGACCCTTTATAGTACGATGTTAATAGACACTCGCTCTCTCAATTCTAGGTTTTCGACCTTTCTTTCTTTCATTTCTTGAATTATAGAGACAAGATCACAAATATACGTTTTTTTTAAAAAAAATTAAGTTCTGAGAAATATACTCAAAGTCCTCGTGTAGTTTTATAGGGCGACGTTAAGGTATGCGACTATGTTCGGAACCGTGATTTTAAATAATGGCATAAATGGATAATTTTCATGATATTTAGAGTCACTTAGATAAGAATACATGCATAAAACTATTTTAAGGATATTTTGAGAGAAAAAAATTATTTTAATTCAATATTTTGGCAAAAAATGAACTTAGAATAATCTGTTTTCAAAATGTTCTCCTTTTATAAAAAATGCTTCTAAAATATTAATATTTTGCTTATATAAACTAAAGACATCTCTCCATAGAGTCTGAACTATTTTTTTTTTTTTTTTTTGAAAAACTCACATTATTTTCAAAGTTACAACCAACTGAAATAATTATCGCCGTTCTTTTCTTAAAATTTCTCCCCTCTGTTGTCGTAAAACATGGATAAACCCACTTCTAAGTTATATATTTCAAAAATTCTAGTTGAGCCTCAGTAGACAGGTTTGAGCAATATACAGGCAAAATATTATTATAACAGAAGCATTTTCACAAAAGGAGAACATTTAGAAATTTGGCTATTCTATGTTCATTTTTTGTCAAAATATTGTATTTAAATTTTTTTTATTGTAATAATATTCTTAAAAATTTTTATATATATATTCTAATCTAAAGAACACTAAATGTCTTGAATATTATCCATTTATATGCTCCTGCAAAATCACGGTTCCGAACGTAGTCGGATACCTTAATATAACTAACTCTCACTCATTCACACTGACAAATACTCATCAACTTAAATGTAGTTCTTATGCTTATAATAACAGTTAGCCAATCATGATGCAAGGTAAATGTGGTAACAAAAATGAGATAAATGTACAAGTATATGCAACTACCTTTGAATCACTTGAGTATCGACATTACAGCTGTTATCTATTTAATACTGTGTTTCTCAAACTTTTAATGTTTTTGATCCAATTTTCAATCATAATTTTCATTCCCCCTCTCAATACAATAATAATGTATTAAATTCAGTAATAATGCATTTTACGCTAAAGCTACCATACGACTTCAATTAGAAACTGCAAAAAGTATCAAGATAAGCATTAAATTTTGCATATAATTTTGCATATGACAAACCCGTGGGTAAACAAACTTATGTTCTTAACTCAGTAATGTAAATTAATGGGCAAATAGATTGTGCAGTACTGATACTTTTTTAATTATATTATATCTTTTATCTCAGAATGTATTTTGTTTTGATTCTTTTCAGTAAATTTTAATAATATTCTAAAATACTTTTTTATTTTCGACTTTTCGATATGCTTGCGCCCCCTTGTAGAGTTATCACTCCCCGCAGTTTGAGAAACCCTGATTTAATAAACCTTTCCATACGCAAACAAATTATTTTTTTACTATACGAACAAGAAATGTAAGATGAAATAGAGAGAATGTTTCTGTATATCAATATATATTTTAAAAGAAAAAAAAATTCCATCTCTTTTTATTTAAACAATTTTGTAACTATAAATTTGGAATTTGGCCCACAAAATTCTTCTAAATTTGATATTTACTTAGAATAGATACTATGTAAAAGTAAAAAAGAAACAAGTATTTTTCAGATTAAAAAATATGTTAAAAATTGCAAGATGAGATAGGTACTTTAATAAACTGCATTATCTATAATGCATTGATAAGAACATTTCTAAAATATGTTAAGAAAAGAAAATGGCTTCATACATAATCATGATAAAAATGTGCCTACGGCATTCAATCATACTAAAAAGAGATAAACAAGAAAATATGCAAATCTGAAATTATTTTTCACATTATGCTAGAGTTTTACTTAGTTCCAAAACTTTAATTAGCATAATTCTCATCTCTATGAATAACCTTGTACCTTACAAGATGGCTGCGTTTTATTTTAAGACAGGATGTGAAAATTCTATGTAAATTAAAGTAATAGCAAAAAAATTAAGAAAAGAATAGCGTGAACTTTTATTTACTTGCTTAGGAAAGCTAAAAATATTATATATAAGTAACAGAATATTCTTCAATAAATGTTGAATTTCTTGCATTTGTTTAAAGAGAAATGAACAATTCGAATTTTATTTGACCAAATAATTCCGAATTTGAATTCCATTAGCAAGCCATTTCTTTTTGAATTATCTTTAAATAGCATGAAAGTTCCGAATAATAAAAGTTCAAAAGCTTTTATTTGTTTTCTAAGATTTCCAAGAACTTATTCAAATGATTTGAAAAATGTCGTTATATATTTTTATTTTTTGATAATTTTTGCATTTATTTTAACTTTTCGAAGAAGTTTTATATTGTTGTCAGAATCAGATCTCATCTAAAATTTGTCCTGACAAAAGTTGATTGATTTGTTCTAACACTTATGACTTCGTCAAAATATAGATATCTGAGTGTAAAACTTAAATATGTGTGTTTTTAGTGACGTTTTGAAAGCAAATGATACTTGTCAGAAACAAGTTTTTTCAAATTTCCTCTATGCGTGGCATAATTTTTTATACCTTAAATTTTAAGAGAAATAGGAGAAGTTGAGTTAAATTAAAATTTTGAGAGAAAATAGATCAATTCGGTGGTTTCAATATTGAACTGTTTTTCTTTGTAAACTATTTGAATTAAGGGCAAAAAATTTAATTCTTTAAATAATTAGTTTAAATCAATTAATTTTAATTTATTATAATTAAATTATAGTATTATTATTCAATACAATCACGCATAGAAAATTTCAGCTCTATTCAACGCTTTAAATTGTGAGAAAAATCTCTTTTAAAGTTTTAACCTAGACAATATGAATAGAAGAAAACCTATTGAAAAGAAATTATGCAATGCATACATTTTGATTTTACTGAACAATGTGGTGTATTTTTTAACACAACACTATCTCTTTTTTTCATTAAATATTTTGCTATTATCGTTATAAAAATCATTGAAATCATCACTTGCAATTAATTATCAGTGAATGTAAGCAAGTTTCAAGAGAGGGTTTTTTTTCCTGTATATTTCTTTTTTAATAATTTTCATATTTTTAATCGAATGAGAAGTATAAATAGTCGTTTCAATTGCAAACGGTTAGAATTTTTTCGTTCATTACTTAACGAAAAAAAAATGGATATAAATTAATATTTTTTTAAAAAAACTAATCCGCATTATTTTCTATAATTTATTACTAAATTAATTGTTTTGTGATAAAATCGTACATTTTCTGTTTTCTTGTGGATAAAGCTAGACTAGTTTTGTAAACTATTAATCGAAAATAGAAATTTGATCTTATCTCTAAGAAAAGAAGGTGGGAAAAATAATTTTAAACTCGAAGAAGTTTATACAACGCCGGGCTAAGCGGAGGGAAAAGAAACCTTCCTGTCGAGGAAGAGAAGTATAAGAAATTTCGGAAAAGTGAATTTTAATGGCAGAAATATAGAAATCCCTCACATCACGAATACACTTACACCAAGAAGGGCTGGTGTCGACAGGGAAAGGGGAAATTTCCATGGGGATAAAGTTATACTCTCGGTAAAAGCCCGTGCAACGCCAGGCCAAACGAATGGGTAACAGATACTTCTGACAGGGCAAAGATGTGAAAGAAATTTCGAAAAAGGGAATGTTAATTATATATTAATAGGTACTGAGACACAGGTAATAGGCATCGATTAATAGGTACTGACAGGAGATACCGAGAGGGGAAGGTGAAATTTCTGTGTGCAAAAGTTATACATTCGAAAAAGCGTGCGCAACGCCGAGCCATGCGTCTAGTTATAAAAAAAAACGTTAAGAAATTAAACTTTTTTAAATTTTTTTTTATTTTTAAACAATTTATGTGATATTTACTAAGTTTTACCAAATATAATCAATAAATATATGTGCGAATTTCACATACGTCATAAACATATGACAGATGTAATTGTAATTATTAACAATAAAATAAAAATCGCAGAAAATGTCTTTAATTTTTAATTAAGTTAGTAGTTACATCGAATCAACAATTGTAAATTTTATATAATGGGGTTTATGGCTTTTTGATTATGAATTTTAGATCTATGAATATTCATAAAATATTTTAAAATTTTAAGTTTTGATGACAACCGCTCAAATAATTAGAGCATTCTAAAGTATCTTACAATAAACAGACAGTTAAATAAGGTTGGAAAATCTCATTCCTCTCTCTCTTTCTCTTTGAGTTCAAAAATGAAATGGTGCTCACGTACTATCAAAACAATGCCAAAGTTCAAGATAACTCGCCAATTCGGCAATCCCGATTTTCCATGTGTCATACGCGCTGAATGGCAACCATGTGCATTTAGTTTCATATAACGTCGCGACTATGGTTGCGACAGTACATAAGTACCAATGAAATAATTTAATGTTGTTAGAAACCGTTAAATAAATAATGCTTATTATAAATTATTTTTTATAGAACAGGCATCTTATTTTATGTTTTCTTTTCTACAATAAATGTTTTAAATAGACAATTAACACATTTGCCAGAGTATAAATAAGAATGTAAATATTTTTAAAGTGAAGAATTCTATTTACATTACAAAAATACAACTAAAATATCTTTCCTAGCACAATTTTCTTACGTCAGGTTCCAGATGAACAAATATTTTATCTGACTTTGTAAAATTTCTCAATGAAACTTTTCAATTTCCTCCATTATTCTTTTTTATTATTATTTAAGCTCTTCTAATTGCAATTATTTTGGTTAGAGCTTCCCACTAGATTGAGTACACAACAACCAGTTTTATAACTATAAGAAAAAATTGTAATGCCTATTAATGTGCCAAAAATGGTTTCCTTAGAAGATTTTTATGTGGGCCTTAAGAATGACTCCAAATAATTTACAATATGATAACAATTGACTTACACCTTAGCTAAAAATATTCCTTTTTCAAGAATATAATCAGTTCAAACAATAATATATAAAACAGCAAAGTGTTGTAATAATATAAATCAGTTATATACTTTTCTCATTTTGACCTAAATTATGGTATACATTTTACATTGAATTATTTACACCTTTGAAATCTTGATGATACTACAGCTTTTGAAAAGTATACAAAATATTATAATTACGACTCTTATGCTATTTTGTATAAAAAATTGCCCAAATCCTATTTTATTCACTATCTTTGGCAAACATAAAAAAACGATGTGCCAAGTTGTGCTATTAGCTCATTTTTCCGAATTACACTTATATCTAATGTAAGGATAATAATTCGCCAATCTGGCGATAAATAAAGTTGTGTGCTAAAATAGGAGTTAACCGATACTAATAAAAATTGCTATTAAAAGCAAACGGAAATTGCAGCTATAAGACATTCGATAATTGTATCAACTGTTATACCTGATATTCAGTGTAACATTGTAAGATCTAGAATGGCAGAAAAGTGCCCATCCAAAGCATTGTTGTGATAATGAATTCAAATAACTACATTTTTTGTCCATCCACACTAATTAGTTAAGAATAATTCAGTTTTTCTAAGACACTAATCTTTCTGAAATGTATTCAAGCTGCCAAGTACAGTGGTCGCAATTTGATTGATTTTAGCTTGGGCTGGGTACACATTAGCCTCTACTTAAGTTCTTATAAAATTTTTATATTTCTGTAATTTCTGCTTGATAACTGAACAGAATGTTCTTTATATTTCTTACTTTTTAAAGCTAATAATATTAATTGTGATGACCTTATCGAAAGTCTAGCGATAAGTTTAGAGAAGCTTGATTTCGGAATTTATAAATTTATGAAGACGAGTCAATTAATCAGGGAAATTAAGACAATACTGAAGCAATTTTTCATGTATTTTATTTATTTTTATTTGCTTGATGATTAATTTTGAGAGAGAATTTCTTAAAAAAAGGCAGCTTCCTTTTCAAAATCTATTTAGAAGGTATCATAGTAAATTTAGTTAAAAGATCTCTACGTTACATATAAAACACACCTGCCCTTGTAAGGATAAGATTAATTGATATCAAGCATTTTGTAGCGTTTAGATATTTTTAGAATACTAAAATCTACATGTTACCGAATGTTATTTTAACACATCTGATTTCCTTATTTAATTTTTATTTCTTTTATATCTAAGAAATAAGTTAAAGTAATAATAAAATGATTTTTAAAATAATTAATTTCTTATCCATTCCATAGCAGCCTTTTCTCGTATTAAAATGACCCGTATATTTCTAACCATTTTTAAAATATATATACTAAAATATTTGCATGTGTAATTTTTATAAATTTATTTTCCACTTAAATAAAAAAAACACATCCTCTAAATTAAATAACAAAAAATTAAGAAATCAAAGTATAAAAAGCTTGCACATTTAAAAGAAATTTTGATGAATAATATTAGAGTAAATAAACTACGTATTATTGAAATTTCTTTTTATAAAAATATGCCAAATACATTAGAATCGTAAATATTTTTATCATTATAAACTATGAATTGAGTAATTTCTATTCTTACACCTGCTGTTTAATATATTAATTTGAATAACTCGAGATTTCAAACATCTTATATTTAACGTAAGAATTCTCACAGTTTTGATGTATTAAGTATTAGTATAATAAAACTTTTAATTTAAAAGTTATTTTTAAAGGTAATGCATTGAATATTAAATGTAGCTTTTTTCGCTTTATATAATCTTGAAGGATTGTACGCACAATTTAATGAACGCAATCATTGAAAAGTAACAGCACATGTTCAACCAGTAAAATGCTAAAAATAAGACTCTTTGTTTAGGGGACATGTATCTTTGAAAATTTCCAATACAGTTTAGATTTTTTCGAGATCTTAATGAATCTATTTTATTCATTATTTAGAAATAGAAAAAAATAGCTAAAAATTTTTTTTGTTCGATTTAAGTTGGGCATAATTTTTGAGATCTCATAATACATGCTTACCTTTATATACCATATTTTAAAAAAATATTTCTTAAATATGTAAAATATTTTTGTGCATATATAAAACAATACACAAAATATAGTGAGCCTATTTTTTAGTTAAATATTAAGATAGTTTCTTAAAAAATTTATAAAACTTTGTAATTTTGGAAATTTTTATTTTGACCCCCCTTTTTGCATATAAAACTATTTTTTTAACAACCATGTACTACTTCCACTAAAAGAAACAGGTTCACTATACGCACAAGTATCCTGTAGAGAAGTATAAAAAAAATCTGGAACCATATAGTGAGTGCAATAGTATTTTTTAAAAGTGTGCTTAAAAGCAAAAAATAAAGAAATAATAAGAAGTACTAGAGCTTTTAGTGTTTGAACCCGAGATATGCATTTGTAAAACGATTCAATATAATATATTTTTTTATTGGCACATTTATACATATTTTATTAAAATTTAAATTCTGTATTGAATTTTTTATTGATAAATATCTAGTTAAATCATTTATTTAAAATGTAATATTTAATATAAACTTTTTTTACAATAGATTTGACAATCAGTATCAGATTTTCATCGGAATTAGAACCCTTTTTCTCTATTTTTTACCGTATAAAGAAATATTTCTATAAAATAAATTTTTAGATTCCTAGAATACATTCAGCATAGTTTCAAAAAAAAAAAGTTTGTTTCCAATTTTAATATAATTGCATTTTTCAATTACCTCAGCTAAGTTTGAACTAATTTTCGAACATTTTTACGTCTCTTTTAAGCATCTTAATCATTAGTTTTTTGTGTATTACGATCAGAATTGTGTATCAGGTTCTCCGTTTCATCTTAAACCATGTAATTGTGGATTGATTTCAATTAACAGATTCTCAGAAAATTTTAATATTCAATGCAATTATATGTATTTTTCGGTACTTAAGTTCTATCGCAACAATGTCAACGTTCAAGATAGCTTGCCAAGTTGGTAACCCCGATTTCGCAATTGCCGTAAGGACTGAATTGGCAACAACGTGCTTCGTTTCATTTAATGTCGCCAATACGGTTGAGATCATATGTAAGTACCTGTTTTTTCTTATAAAATTGGTTCCAAAGCAAAGCAAACTATCCAATATGTAAATCAAGTATGCTTTAAATCAATGATCAACTACAGATATATGAACACGTTATACTTTTAAAATTAAATTTAATTCTGAGTTTAAGACTCCTCAGCCCTAAGTGCTAATATTATTAAGAAAAACATTTGTTTTAAGAATGGCTTAATACTGTAATGTAATGTAACAATAATTTCTCGTATCAAAATGATTGAAATAATAGGAATAAAGTACTTAAACTGAAAATAGTTGAAAAACTATTCGTTAAAATTAATTCCAAAACTAATTCAAACAAATGAATCAAAGTAGAAATAATTCGAAAATTAAAAAAAAATACTGAAAAATTAGAAAATTTTTACCAATTAATGAATTATTTAAAAAGGATGCAGGAATTTATTAATGCAATTTAATGAAACATTTCCGAAAAAAAAGAACGAAAAACATCAGCAGTAAAAACATACATTTCTATTATCCTATAAAAACAGTAAGCAACATAGAAAATGATATTACAAATATCATTTTATGGAAAAGTAGTACATGAAATAGTGCGAAAAGTTAAAATTAATTATTAATTTCAAGGTGAGTCATTAACAGATTTGTTGTGTAGCCCAGTGCTTCTCAAACTTTCAATACTGGCGACCCACTTTTCAATCATAATTTTTATCGCGCCCCCCTTATACAATAATAATGCATTGAAGGCAATAATAATGCACTTTGAGAGACGCTAAAGCTACAATATGGTCTTAATTATAAACCTTACAAACTAATAAAATAAGTATATTAACCATTATATATGTTACTTTTAAGTAATATATATTTTATTTTTCTTTCTCGAATTTTTGAATTGGAACAATTGCAAAATGCGATGGCTGCTTTGAAGACAAAATATAGATCTCAGCCAAATATAGAAAACGTACTCGGAGTGTCAATTTCTAATCTTAAACCTTTCTTTGAAAAACTTTCCTCTGCAAAACAAACTCATGAAAATCGCTAATATAAATTAAACTTGTTCTTAATTTAATAATATTAAATTAGTTATAAAATACGTTGTGCAGCCCTGATACAATAAAAGTGTACTGTCTGAAGTACCCGCTCTTCGCACGAGTTCATATTTCAAAAAACTAAAACATTCTTAATATAATAGCTGAATTGCCAGGAGAGTAAACCCAAATGCGCGGCAATGTTTACGAAAATGTAAAATGATATTTTAAAATGAATGCTTATATTATAATTAGTTTTGAGTGAACTGTAATTTTAAGCCTCACAGAATTAGCATTTAGAACTAATGTTAAACAGTGAAAAATAAAATAAATTCCGATGATGAATAATTGCGTTATTTTTAATATTTTAAATGAGAAGATTTCAAAATGTTTTATCCCGGGAGCAGGCATACACTCGATACTAACGTTAATGGTCACACGGGGAGATTGAGGCATCCCAATTCTTTTGTTTCTTCTTATAATTATTTTATTGTACACGATACAAATCATGAATTCAGTGAATAATTTAATTAAGAAAAAATATACTTACCTACTTTCAAGGACTTTTTAATTTTTCTTTGGTAACAAATAAACAGTTTTGCCAGAATTAACGACTTCGTGCTCTGTGTGTCCCGCGCGACCAGTTCCGGGTTAAAAGTGAATTCAATATAATAATATGGATGTTACTGCTAAAAAATTGTGAAAAATGTTTTTCATTATGCTTTTATGTTTGAGAATACTCATAAAAATAAATTTTGGCCAAGTAATCCTTCAAAGTGCTCTCTGTGGTTTTCCAAACACCATAAAACTTTTTTACATGGATAAAACCCTACAAAAACACATTATTTACAACTTTCCTAAATGAGAAACAAACACATAACAGAGGGGTCATAACTAACTGTATTAATAACTTAGAAGGTCAAACAGATTATTAGCAAATATATTCTACTGCGTACAGCTAATGAACAGTATTTAAAAAATAATGACAGTGATGAATTCTTTATCTTCCTAAAATTTATTTGATTCTGTGTCTGCGTTTTGTTTTTTCTCTGAAAGAGTAATATTTTAGGTTTAAAAAGAAAACGTAATAAAAAAATGTTTCATCATGGGATTACAGCAAATGAAATAAAAGTTTTTTTTATTTGGTTATAGGATCAAAGATAGCTAATTAGGTATTGAAGAAGTTTTTATTTTTGATAACGTAATATGGCCAGATGATATATATAAATTATATCGGAGTAAAAGTGAATTTTTATTATGTCTGAAAGTATTTTGTTTTATTTCATTCTAGTAAATTAATTATTTTTTAAATCTTTTATTTTCGATATGCTCGCGACCCGCTTGTAGGGTTATCGCGCGCCCCAGGGGGCGCACCCCGCAGTTTGAGAAACACTGGTGTAACCCCTTCAAAATTACGAGATCTGTCACTTATATCTCTCGTATTCCTACAGACTGAGACGTTAATGAACAAACAACAAACTTGCCATGTGTCACTTGATAAATTCTCATAAATTATTGATTTCTGATTTTAATCATATTTATTTAAAAGATTGCGAACAGTCATTAATTATAGTCAAGATACATAGAATTATTCAAAAAGAATAAAAACAATTAGTCAATTGAGTCGTAACTTAAATGTGATTTAAAATTATGATATCTGTCGCCAATATAATATCACGTGGCAAATAAACTCTATAAGCAAATTGGCTAATTTCATGTGACGTCATAGTTACATGATAATGACAAACACGTGTTTCTAGCCAATAAGTTCATAAATTCAAATGACATCATTAGCATACGATAAATTTAATCATTTGTTTCCAGCTAATCTGGCAACCACGTTGTTGCCAGCTTTTGCTCTTCTCTGAAACTTTCTTTTAAAAAGTAAAACATTGTCAACAATAATTGTGTAAGAAATAAATAAATAAGATGTAAAACAAGATGTTTTTTTTTTAAATTTTAGAAAATTTTTTTGATGAATCTTTTTTTCATCATATTTGATTATCTTTACCCAATTAGGAAATGTGAAATTTTATCTAAATTTTACAAAGAGAACAACAAATACCAGTTAGTTTAACTGTCTGTTTATATTACGTCACATGATTGTCTTTATTATGTGATCATCATAAGTTGTGTGTCAATTAAATTAATTTTAAAATTTAAAAATAATGATTTGTTGACGTGCTCACGTCAGAAGTTTAGAAAAAGTAATTCATCACAAAAAATGTGTATGAACTTTACCACAATCTTTAGTATAAAATTTAAATTCCTTACTCCAAATTCGTAGCTGGAAAGGATACATTGTAAGCATTTTATTGAAAAAAGCGAACACCTTAATTAACCAGACAACCCCAAGAAATCTCCTTCCTTCTAGTTTCATCCCAACTCAAGAGACTATTGCAGCGGAGAATTGAATTTGAAGCAGTCGATAATAGCTCTCAGTAAACATATTTCTCGCTTCTTGAAGCGCTTATTTGTTTCATTTTTTTCCATCCCCTTTTTTTTTTGTCCTTACGGAATCGCTTGGAGAAAGGGTTGTTGAAATTCATTTCTTCCACTCCATCGGTGCCACTAGTTGAAATTTATGTTCCAAATGGCCTCCGATGAATCACTGTCTTTGCAGGAAGTGCTTAAAAAGCTCTTCTGCTTTCCTCCCTCTTCATAATCTGTTTTCCGTTTCTTCCGTAAGTTCCATCATTTCCTAATGTGTAGATACCCCCCTTTAGGTTGTGCAGTGAGAAATGCAGATGATAAAAAGAATAAATAAGAGAAAAAAAATAAGTGTAAGTTCTTAATAGAAAAATGCAGTTTGGGGACCGTTCTTGTTCTTATTATGACTTTTGGAAGCGAAAATATCGTTTGGGAATAGTTATGCAGCCATAGAACTGTCAGAGCAAAAATGGCAGGAGAGGAGAAAAAAAATCTTTTTTTCATTCAATTGATTTTGATTTTCGAACTTGTAGACATGAGCTATGTTTATGCTTTTAAATGGAAAACTTTTGTTTTTTTAGAAGTTTTTTAACAAAATAATTTAAAATAGGTGGTTTCTGATTATTTTTCGAGTAGTGAATTATTTAGAGCAGCTATTCTCAAATTGTGGGACACACCCTTAGTAGTGTGTGAAAACCCTAAGCAGGGGGGGAGTGAGCGTATTGGAAAGTCAAAAATATAAAAAAAATATTTAAAAAATAAGTAATTAACTGAAAAGAAGCAAAAAAAAAATACATTCTGACATAATAAAAAATAAAATACACATTTACACTGATATAATATACCGTTAAATGTATTATTACTGCACAATGTATTTCATAATTAATTTATCTATACTAGATTAAGAACAAGTTTATAATTTTTAGTGACATCCATGGGCGTGTGTTGCAGAACAAAGTGTTTCAAAGAAAAGTTTTACATTAGAAATTGACATTTTAAGTTGTATATTTAGCTAAGAATTGAATGAGATGTAGTATTCATACACGTTTTTACCCAGACGTCAGATAGCTTACCCAAACGGTTGCTCAAACATCCACGAGAATACCAGATGTGATGGATATAAGATTGAAAGCAACAGAGGCTAGACTATTTTTTAAATGACAATTGTACTTTTAGAAATGGATGGCTGAGACAATTAACATTTAATTTAATTAAAAATTATTTTGAAATTTGTTCCGATTCAAAAGTTAGAAAGAAAAGTATCATAATAAATTGTTAACTACTTGAAATATCTATTACTTAAAAGTAGCATGAACAAAATGATAATTTGTGCGGTTTATAATTAAGGTGGTATTGCAGTTTTAGGGTCAAAGTTAATTATTATTGCATTCAATATATAATATTGGGGGGGAGGGGTAAAATTATGATTGAAAACTGAGTCACCAATTTTGAAAGTTAGAGAAGCACTGATTTAGAGTGTAAAAGTCTTTAAACTATGGAACACACACCTTAATAAATATATGAATCTTGGATATAAGTTTATTCGTTGAGTTATATTTGGATTTTAAGCAGGAACATTACTGTTGCGGTAAGTTTAAATATAGGCAAGCTTGTCCTTTATTGTTTAACTCGTTTATATTCAAAGTAAAAACTTTCATAACAAAAAACATACATTTAATAAAACATAGTTGAAATACTCGTTTATATAAATAATCTAACTTGGATTCATATCCAAGGAGATAGTTTTCGATTTATTTACTTCTGTTACTTAAGGTATCCAACGACGTTCGAAACCATGATCTTGAAAATACGTATAAATGAATGCATTTTTGGATATTTAGAGTCACCTTAATTAGAATGAACATATAAAATTGTCTTAAGAATATTACTACAATAAAAACTACCTAAATGGAAGTTTTGGGCCAAAAACCAAGAAAGAATTACGTATTTTCTAAACATCCTCATTTATGGCAAATACCGGGTGGGCAAAAAGTCCGTAAAAATTTTAAAAATTCATAAAATCTGGAGAAATGAACGAAAAAAAAAACTGTTTGCGGGATCAGCATTATTATGTCACGGGATTTTTTTTAAGCTAGAAAAAAATAATTCGAAAATCATCCGGTAGGTGGCGCTAATGTACGCAAATCAAAGAAACAATGCATAAATAATGAACAGAAAACTTTCACAACTTTATTACACCAGAATATGTTCCACATGACCACCACCACAGGGGAGAAGACATTCCAGACGAGTGACAAATCCAGCAACGGCAGAGTGTAACATGTCCGGATGTATGGAGGATACTTCTCTGTGGATCACATCTTTCAGTTCCGACAGACTTGATGGACCGGATAGATACACGCGAGATTTCAAATATCCCCACAACCAGAAGTCTGCCGGTGTTAAATCTGGAGACCGAGGAGGCCATGGGTACCTGCAGTGCCTGCTAACGATTCTGTCTTCCCCGAACGTCTGTATCAGGAATGCCTTAACCGGGTTAGCAGTGTGACTGGTTGCTCCATCTTGCATGAACGTGACATTCGAAATCTGACCTCGTTGAATTAAACATGACACGTCAGTCTCCCGCAGAAGCGTTAGATAACGCTGAGCATTTACCGTTTCCGTTATCCATCCATTTCCTGGGCACTGCGTTTCAAAGAAGAAGGGTCCTACGATAAATGAACCCGTGAAACCACACCATGCTGTCACTTTTGGGGAATGCAATGGCTTCTGTGTATACTCACGTGAATTAGAGGTCGCCCAAATGCGACAGTTATGGTTATTAACGTCACCATCAAGCGAGAAATGAGCTTCATCTGTCCACAAGATGTTAAAAACCCAGGTGGGATCCTGTTCCATTTTAGAGAAGGCCCACTTCGCAAATGCTTCCCTTTGTGCGGTATCTGCTGGCAAAAGTTCATGGCACGATTGCAATTTGTATGGGTACAGCTGGAGGATTCGAAAAAGAATATTGCGGACAGATGATGGTGGTAAGCCCAATCGTCTGGCAGCTTCACGAGCACTGCTGGTCCCTGAAGCTGCTTCGGACGCAATTGCTTCCATTTCAACAGCAATGCAGGGTGCACGTGCTTCTTTCAAGCATGGTCGTCCGGCTCGTGCTCGATCCTCCAACTTTCCAGTTTCCTCAAAACGTTTAACAAGCTTTAAGAGACCTGCAGGTGTTAAAGGGCCACATTTTCTGAACTCGAAATTTACGCAAGGCAATGGTCGCTGATTCCTCGTTCATGTAAAATAACTTCACCAACAAAGCTTTATCCGGTGCATTGAGCATTCTTGTTCACATTCACTGTTTGCAATGGTGGAATGAATGTGGATTCATTGACAGCAAAGGTTTTAATAGCCGTCTAATTTGCATATTTCCACCACAGACGCTTGTAACAGCTCCACCTACCGGATGATTTTCGAATTATTTTTTTTTCTAGCTTAAAAAAAATCCCGTGACATACTAATGCTGATCCCGCAAACAGTTTTTTTTTCGTTCATTTCTCCGGATTTTATGAATTTTTAAAGTTTTTACGGACTTTTTGCCCCCACCCGGTACTTCTATAATAATAACATTTTGCCTATATATAGATAAGACTTCTCTACAGTCTGAACTAAGATTTTTTGAAAAATTTCCATTATTTTCGGAGTTTTGATAAATTGAAGTAATAACTGATGTTTTTCCTTGTTAAAATTTCTCTATTTTGATGTATTAAAATATGAACAAATCAACTTCTAATTAATATGTTTCAAAAATCTTTTTTCAAGCCCTGTATCAAAGTCTTAGCTATGTACGGGCAAAATATTGTTCTATTATAGAACCTTTTTTTATAAAAGAAGAATGTTTTGAAATATGTATTTCTTTCTTCACTTTTTGTCAAAAAATTGCATTCAAATACATTTTTCTGGTAAAAATATTTTTAAAATAATTTTATATGTACATTGTAATTCAGGTGATACTAAATATAAAAAAATATATTCACTGATAGGCTTTTACAAACCCACGTTCCGAACGTAGTCGGATACCTTAAACAGTTGTGAGTAGCATGCAGTATGAACGATTTTTAAGTTCCATTTATTTGCATTAATGATGTTGTTATTAAGCGCTAGTTTAATAATTTTCCTGATCATCCTACATTCATGAATGTTTATCCAAATTATTATTAGACAACACTTACAGATAAAGTTTTTTTAAATATATGTAATGACATAATATGAGAAATGATAATCCAAACTACAAAGAACAGGGGACATGCCATATTACAATTTCAAAATCTTCAAATTTATACTAAGTAGATTTAGATGAAGAAGCCAATTACTTTAGGAATTTAAATTCCGTTAAAAGCAAAGAAAGTATATTTGAAATTTATCTGTAAATGGGGAAATTGTATCAGCTTATTTTAAATCAAAAGTAGAAGTACTACAATTTTCAGTTCTAATTTTAAACTTGTGCAAAGTTATTAAACATAATAGCAGTTCTAATGCTAGTTTAAACATTTTAGTTACGAATATACTTAGTAGCATCGAATTTTTAAATTCTAAGACGTTAATTTCTTTTTTTATATCTCTACATTACATAGCATCGTTCGATATAGCATATTTGAAAAACAAATAGTGAAGAAAGAATAGACTGTAGAGAAATATTACTTGCACATAAAATATTTTAAATTATATCTCAGCTTTTTCTGTTTTGATTTTTCATAATAAAGATATAGTTACGTAGGATTGCGGAGAATAATTTTTTCATCGTGAGTATTAAATAAAAATATAGTAATTATTTACAAATGGAATAAACATTGTCAACTGTTTTCTGTTCCATTTCGTGAAAATTTGAATTATACCACGATATAAATATTTCCAATATTAATAACCTTGTTTCAGACATTTTAATTTTCCATCTCCACTAAACTGTAACTTTAACCGCTCCATCAAGGGTAAAAGTAATAACAAACGAACCCACGCCACACCAAATCAACATAACTGTTCCCATCCTCGCTTCCTGTACCACTTTCCGGTGCAGCGGTATGATGAAGTGTACCGGCAGCCCTAAATGTTTTCTCCAGCGCTTCGTGAAATTGTCCAGTTTCGAAGGAAGTTCGTAAAACGTCGAAAATAAAAACCTTCTCGAATGATCTGTCACCGACAACCCTCATACGTAAGACCAAAACATTTTATCACCTGCCTTCTATAATTCCAGACGCCCACTTTATTTCATGCTTGCAGCTGAATACACCAGCTGCCTTCTTGCCGCCATGCAAACTTAAAACTGCTGCCATTGAGGAAAAAGTAAAAGAGGGAAGAGCGTGTAAAGAAAATAAAGGGTGGGAAAAAAAATCTTCGGGATAAAGACCGGAGTCGTTTATGGTTCTTCATACCTCGTAAAGCCTCAATTTGAAGAGCGCTGCAGAGAAGCTTCTAAAAAGAAAGGCTTCTAAGGATGGCGAAATGGAATGAGTTGCTTGTCATCTAAATTTGGGGGTGAAATCTATTATACTCTCTCGAATGTATTTATATATATACACAAATTACATTAGTATTTAATATAAAAGTATGATTCCCTATTCAAAATAATGCTTGAATCCTATAACACAACACATCTCTTAAAACATGTCAATGTATTTTCTTAAAAATAAATTTTGTTTCTTCATTTATATTTTTCTTCTATAAATGATTTACTTTTGCATACAATTTACTTCACTTCAATTTTATTAATATAAAAACTTCCTTTTTTTGTGTGTTAGATTATTTCAGCGCAGGGATTGCTGTTCATGTGACATGGTGCTCATTTGGTTAATAATGAAATAAAAAAACATACAAATAATCTCTCTATATAAAGCAGTTTTTCATGAGGCTGTTATAAATTTATTTATGTATAAGGTTTAGTTAGTAAAAATAAATCTTAAAAAGTGTTGAATTTAACTTAATAAGAGCATTAGGGGCAATTTGCCTAGGGGGAACCAGCGCTTTCTCGAAAAATTCGCTTACGATTTCTCCAGAGATTTCCCGAAGCATACGTATGATCGTCAAAAACGATGCCAACTTGGCTGTATCGCTAATATTTCGTCAATTTTTCATTGAAAAGCCATTATATTGCAAGGGATGGCGTTGCTTGCAAATATTACAATTTCGATCATAAAATAAATACAACAGTAAGTCTAATTAACACGCAACAAGCATCCAGATATAAATTACTTACACCATTTTAAGATGCACTATGGGGTGTTGTATAACTCATACAATGCGAGTTGAACCACCGTTAGACGCTCAGGGTGTAACCCCACTCCCCAGTTTTTTTTTAATAGTTTGCATTTAATAAATTTGTTTTAGAACTATAATCAACAACTGAAGAAGTATGAATTATTTAGTATCCATTCAATTCGAGAAATCTATTTTAAAATTAAAATAATTGCATTTCTTTCATCTCGAATATAATAATGAAGAAATAAAAAATAGTAAGGTTAAAATAAATTTTGCTGTATTGGCAAAGTAGAATATGAGATGTAATATCTTAATAACTACCCAAAACGATTATTATTAAATATAATATTTATTTCCACGGAATTAAATGATTTAAGCTAGTTAGTATTTAACAGACCAATTAAATCTTTAAGAGAATTCTAATTTATTGTAAAATTAATTAATTCATTGTAAATAAGAAAAAAAACGTATGGTAATAAATACACTGCTGGACAATTGCTAAGGACGGATAACACTATCATCCATAGCAACCACAAAATGAAAGGAAGCAAAATGGGGAAAATTAGAATAAGGGCGGGATATTAGTAAGAAGAAGTATGAGTATGCAAATTTTTTTTCCACGTCTGTTCATCACGTGATAGCGTTCATAAGAGCTTTAAAGGTTTTGACGCGTGTGGACAGTTGTTGTTTCAAGTCAAAGTTTTACAGGAAAGATTTAATAGACGAACTTAAAATTTTTGGCATGTCTTCCCGACATCACATAGATGATTTTATGCGTGGCCGAATTATTGAAAAGATCGAAGAAGGGCAAAAAATAACAGATGTTGCCAGGGAGTTCGACATCGCTCACAGCGTTGTTTCACGGCTGTGGAAGTCATTTAAAACTACTGGAATGTGTAGTAGACGGCACGGGGAGGTCGTGGTAGAAGTATGACGCCTGCAGAAGACAGATATATCGTCCTATCAGCAAAAAGGAACAGGCGCACCACAGCTCAGCAGGTGGCAAATCAGTTTCTTTCTGCCTCAGGAAAGCAGATCTCCCGAAAAACTGTTGCCAGACGTTTGAGAGGAGGAGGACTATACGCACGCATACCTGTTGTGTGTGTCCCATTGACCAGACAGCACCGTACTGCCCGTTTGCGATGGTGTTGTGAGCATCACAATTGGACTGAACAGGACTGGGCATGCGTACTATTCTCAGATGAGAGTAGGTTTAGTCTGTCATCGGATTGTAGACGCCAACTGATCTGGCGCGAGAGTGGTACTGCTTATCGTCCAGAAAATATCCAGGAAAAAGGACCGATATCCGACATGCAGTATCATGGTGTGGGCCGACATCATGATCAATGGCCGCCCGTGCCTACATGTGGTTGCGAATGGGACTATGACGGGCCAACGATACATTGATGAAGTTCTACTTCCTCATGTTCGTCTTTTCCGTGGTGCTGTCGGTGATAAATTTGTTTTTATGGACGACAACGCAACATGTCATCGAACACTCGCTGTTCAGGATTGTCTAGACAGCGAGGGTGTTCAACGTCTCGTATGGCCAGCGTGTTCTCCAGATCTAAACCCCATTGAAAATGTGTGGGATGCTTTGGGGTGGCAAATTGCTGGTCGAAACTATCCTTCGACAAACAAGAACACCATCATCCGTGCACTCACAGAGGAATGGGATAAATTGCCTCAACAGCTGCTGGATAATGTTGTGCAAAGTATGGTACGACGTGTGGAATGTTGAATCACACTCCACGGTGGACATATCCCGTACTGATACCTTTCTTTAAGGTGCCTGCTGACTTTTAGATGCATTGTTCCATTTCTCCGTACGCAGATCAAATGAACATTTTTTTTCTTTCAGATGTTTTACAGCTTTTGTACTTTCCAGAACAATAAATATTCTTTATTCTAATGTCTGAACAGTGTGGCAACTATATTTTATCTTACTAGGCCTGATGTCTCGCTTAATGTTATGCTACATAGTAATTTGTGATCCGTCCTCAGCAATTGTCCAGCAGTGTATTAAATGTGAAAATATAAAATAAACTTCGAATTAAAATTCTTATTATTTTGAAATGTATTTTTAGTAATTAGATTAGAAATTTCCATTCATTAGTCTGATAAAAAAATTTCATTATCCATACATTTTCTTTATTTTTTAATATTGTTAGCTACTACTTGCGTTGGTCAAAGTCGCAAACTCTTGGCCAGAATTGTTGAGTTGCGGCTTAAGTCCTAGTTCCTCTGAAGACCTGTTGTGCAGAGGTGTTGATGCTCGCAAAGCCCTCACATTGGTGTTGTGGGAAATTTAAAAACATGTGCTTTCCTGCTCAAGTGTCGTTCTCATCACATGACACTACGAGCACTGACTCCACGCATTTTTTGCTCTTCCTAGTGATCTCAGACACGGCATGCTTCTGATCATATACATTAAAATTTGACTAAATTAGCCTGCAACGGGTTCTATTCATGATTCTCACTAATCCTCAGAGGAAAATTTCTTCTAAATGTTGTATGATTATAAAATACCTTTCTGTGTGGAGGAACCGTGATTTATCTTAATGACAGTTGCTATTTAAAGTCAAGTGAAGTCAGTCACTTTTCAATTGCTGTCATACTGAAGCTAAGGCTTTAGTGATGGAATAATTGAAGCTACCAGATTTCGAGTAAAAAGATAAGGAGAGTCTATTTATGAAGAATATTATTACTGCGGATTGAGCTTTTAAGTTAGGCATTGAATCCTCTATTATAGATATCTAAGTTGATAATCAACTTGACAGCTTCCCCTTAGCTTGAATTTTGATAACAATTTGATAGTCACAATAAAAAAGTTTGATATTTTATTAAAATGTGTCTTAATTCGGTGCAAACACTCACATCCGCGGGTGAGAGTTCATGCAATAAGACTTTCATTGTACTGATAGTAAATTCAGTGGGTGTTGCCTGAAAATGGTGTCCTGCTTAATTTTGCACTGTAGTTTGTATATATGTATATACAAGGTGTGACACACACAAAAAAAACAAGACTAAGTGTGTCGCTTGAAAAAATATTGGTGCTGGCAAGAACTACTTTGGTGACATCATCCTATACACCTCCTCTATCCATGTACCTTAAAATGTACTTTCACCTTAATCGATCAAGCCAGTTAGGAAAACTGCGTCATTGAGTGAACACGTGCAACTGTATTCTGCTGGGAAAATGTCGACTCAACAACAAGTTTCTTGTGAAACTTAAGAAATCAGCCACGAAAACATTTCAAATATTAACCGAGGCTTATGGAGATGAATTCTTGTCTCGTGCACATGTGTTTGAATGGTATAAGCTGTTTTCAGGTTGAGGGTCAGTGTGGAATATGATGGACCTGCTAGGCACCCAAGGTCAGCCATTACAGACAGAAAAATTGCCAAAATTCGTGATATGAGTGGGTTCTCACTCTCATCAGTGGTCAGACTGCTAATCAACACTACTAAATTGAAGTACTAAAATGACTTCGTGAAAAAATTAGGAAAAAAAGGCCGGAATTGGGAGGGGGAGTGATGGATGACTGTTGCTCCAAGACAACGCATCCGCTCACACGGCTCAATCTATCAAACAGTTTCTGACCAGCAAACATATTACTCTGATAGCGCATCCACCTTATTCACCTGATTTGGCCCCATACGACTTTATTATTGCTTACAGTCAAAATATGCTTAAAGGGATCGCATTTTATCTCAGTAAAGAGGTCCACGCAAAAACGGAGAATCTCCTGAATTGCCTTCCAAAAACTCGTTCCAGAAGCGTTACCAGCAATGGCAGCACCAAATGCAGAAGTGTGTGAATGTTGAAAGGAACTACTATGATGGGTATACTGTTACGGAAAACTGATTCCATATATGCAATGATTTATTGGACCAGTTTCGTTTTCTTTTGTGTCACACCTCGTATATATTGTATTATTTATATATATATATATATATATATATATATATATATATATATATATATTGAATGCATTAGTAACGGAAATTTTTTCACTCTCATTGTGAAACACATATTAAGTAATAAATCACAAGAAATCAAAACAAAAAAAAAGTGTGAATAGAAGTAAAAAAGTCAATCGAAGGAAAAAAAAAATAAAGAATGGAGCAAATACAAAACAATATATATAATTTTGAGCTTGACTTGAGACTAAAATGCTAAGTTTATAAAATGATGCTTTACATTATGGTGAAAAGTACCAAATGAATTCACCAATGATAAATATTTTAAGAAACTTCGTAAAAAATACGTAAAGTTCTGAAATATATAGATGTAAATGATTGTCTATAGTAAAAACTTCAATTCGTCACTTGACTATTTTTAGTTCATTTTGTATCTTATTTTACTGATGTTCCGAAAGAATCTTTTAAAATTGCTGACGTTAAAGGTTAGTATAATTAGAATGAAATTTAAGAGCAATTAATGATAAGATTGATGACAAAAAAGAATTACCCTCTTTGTTACCGATTAGAACTGATTTTAGGAATAGAAAATAAAGTAATGAATCGTAATTAGTTAGGCGAAGAGAACTTTTACCATTTTTATTTAGGAAATGGAAGCTTACCCGCAGTGTGCGAAGAAAATTTATGAAACGTTAGTTAAAAAGTTCTAATTCTCCTTAAGAGGTTTCACCCACGTGACGGCCTGTTTCTTAAAGATTTGGGGGGAATTCTTTTTGATGACCAGTAAAATGATAGAACTTTACATTTTTTTAATCATTTATTTATATATTTATTAAGAGTATGTATATAAATGTTTAGTCATATATATCCAATAGAACGTGAGTTATAGCTCTCTGAACACACCCGCTTCGAAAAAATAGACGCTCACTTCCCCCACGATTCTATCTGATTGGCTTATCTGAAATAAAAAAAAATTAACTTTGTTTTAATCTATAAGCTAATATATAATATAATTTTAATATATAACTTTGTTTTAATCGAATGAACCATGTTCAATTGAAAATATCAAAAATTGGATTTTTGGTAGACCTCTAAAGAAAAAGTTTCAAAGGTCATTGTTTTTTTTGTTATGTTTTTGTTATTAAAAATAGAAATATTCTGAATTTTGGAATAATCGTAGTTCATTTGGTGCGTATATTTTTGTTCTGAGTCTACCCTATAAATGTGAAGTCATTCGGTCAAATCGTTCTTGAGATATGACGGAGGAAAGTTTGAAAAACACAGTTTTGAGAAAAACGTATTTTAAAAAAAGTTTCACGTTCGATTAAAACAATGAAAATCTTAACTTGAAGCTACGAACAGCTGCTCTTCTAACACCTTCTTCTTTATAATGACTTCGAATTTTAAAAAAATAACTTTACCACCGTATTCTTAACATGTTAAGGAAGCAATTTATGAATTTTTTTTTGATTTTTTGAGCCCATAACATGGGTGAATACCCTTAAATGGAGTACTTCAAGTTATTTTCCATTATATCATTATTTAGAGAAGTTGTTATAGACATTTGAGATCGAGATAGAGAAATAATAATTCTACAAATATTTGATATAAAAATAGTATCCATGCGAATTTTTTTTTTCCTAGTGACAAACTATTTGAAAATGGGAATAATTATGATATTGGCAAATGTGTGTGTACTTCCTTTTAAAATATGAATTTTTTAATTTACACCCCATCAATTAAAATAATTATATTATCCACGAAATTTTTTGCTGAAATTATTGAAATTGCGCACAATTTCGAAAAATTATACAAGAGATATTTCAATATTTTGTGTTTTCATGTTGAAAAGTTTTAAGTAACAATGAAAGGAAACTCATCTTGTTTCGTGTCTAAAATAATGTAATCTGAGATGAAAAATTTCAAAGTGAAATAAAGATTAAGAATTTGTTCATGTATTGAAAGTGAAAATTTTATATAACTATTTCCCCTGGAATATAAATCCTTAATTGACCAACTCCTATTATGGCCATTCTTTTTTTAATAGAAACTAAAAACTCATTCTTTTTGTATAGAAACTGCATAATCTAAGCACCCGTTTCAAAATTCAAAAAATAACACATTTTTAAAGCTCATAAAAGTTTTTTTTATAAGTGGTTAAAGTCTTTTTGAGATGTATTGAAAGCGTTAAAAAGGAAGAATATATATTGCATTGATTATTGGTTAAAAGGAAAATTGCAATGTATAATATCATTCGGCACTTCAGAAAAAGGATTAATAAAAATAATAAAAAGATGCAAAAAGTTTTGCTTTTAAAGATATATTTTAGCATCAATTTCAATATACCTCTTGCTATATTTTAATCCTATTGCTAATTGACTTTAAGGTACCCGATTACATTTGGAACGTGATTTTGAAAAAGCGTATAAATGACAAATGTTTTTGATACTTAGTGTCATCTGAATTATAATATACATATAAAATTCTTTTAAGAATATGATTACAATAAAATACTCATTTAAATCTAATTGCTTTGGCAAAAATGAAGAAAAATGAAATATTTTTCAAAACATTCTCCTTTTATGGAAAATGCCTCTATAATGTTAGTATTTTGTGTCTATATATATCTAGAGCTTCTGTAAAAAATCTAAAATAGAGTTTTTTAAAAATACAGATTATTTTCAGTTGCTAATAACTGAAATAATAACCTATATTTTTTGTTGAAATTTCAGGACTCTCTCTGATGTATTAAATATAATGAGTATAAATACACTTCTACATTATATAATTCAAAAATACTACTTCAAGCTCTGTACAGAAATTTGAGCTATATATAGGCAAAATGTTATTATTAAAGAAACATTTTTCTTAAAAGAAGAAAGTTTTGAAAATATGTCATTTCTTAAAATTTTTGCCAAAAAAAATTGCCTTTAATCATTTTTATTCTAATAATATTTTAAAAGAAATTTTATGTGCATATTTTAATTTGCCAAACATTTTTTCTTTATCTAAATATCAAATCAAAAACAATATTCACGTATATGCTATTTTTGAAATTTGCTCTTCCAAACGTAGTCAAACATTTTAAATGTATGAAAATCAATCTAATTTTTTCGATTCCAATATTAGTTCACAATCTCCCTATATATATATTTTGTTCAAATTTTCAATCGTTAATGAAATACATTTTAACGCAGTCAATTGAGCTGAAATTTTATATACACGATTATTTTGGATGACAATACGGTCATTTAATGATAATTAATAAAAATTAATTGATTAAAACTAATTATTCAAATAATTACAGAGGTGTTGGTTTCATTTTTAGTGACTTTGGTCTAAACTTTTAAAAGATTTTTTTTCTCACGTTTTAAAGCATTCTGTTGAACTGAAATTTTATATATACGATTATTTTGGATGACAATACGATGCTTTAATGATAATTAATAAAAATTAATTACATTTTAATATTGTGATTCTGTCATGTGTATACAGATACAGATTTGTACTAATTGTAATTATTTGGCAAAAAGTAACTAAAATAAAAATTTTCTTTGTTGATCTAACTAGGAATTGGCTTAATTTTTTTTTATATATATTACACTTGTTCCGCATTTTTCTTCATTATAAATTAAGTTTAATTTTAAAATGTAAAGAACAACACATTTTTAATGAGTAGTTTTTTGGTTTAGTAATTATGACAAAAACACATTACTTAACAAGTATTGGAACATAGATTTCATTCAAAGCCTTTATAATATATTACTCTGTAATACTCTATCTTATATTATAGCATCTATTTTTCAATACGCAGGCATATTATGAGATGTATTCAATGTTGAGTATGATCAGACTGCGTAGAAGCTGTGTGTGCAATAAAAGATTTAAGAACGCATCCGAGGCAGATCCGGGGTTGGCCACTAAATAGACACTGATGGTCATTGGAGGTGAAGTTATCGTCCTCAAACCGCGTGTTCAGAGCAATATGACTGGACAGAGGAAACAGTCTTTGACGAGCGGACCACAGCGGGGAAATACATAAACCATGCTATCCAAAGGGAAATTGAGTACTTGTGCGCTCCGTACTGGCATCAGCATTAGCAATGTCGAAGAATTATATGGAATTAAGGGAAGTAGGTAACTGCAACCAGAATAGGAATAGAATTCTTGTTTTTTTTCATTTTAATAATATTTAATTTATAAAAATGGTGTTACAGAAGCAATTTTAAAAAAAATAAAGCCAATAATAAAATAAAAATATATAATATATAACATTTGGGTACTCATGCGATTTTTATATAAAATCGATTAGAGAAAGATGGAGAGAAGAAAATAAAAATTTAAAACTAATTGTTTTAGAATAAACTGTTACACACACACAGATAAATTTAAAATATGTTATTTTATCGTTATTACTCTAAAAATTTCACACTCTCTTATTTCCGATGATGCATGCGTTATGCCTGAACATGCGTTAATTTGATTTATCAGCGTATTACTGTCTATTATAAATCGTAATTCGCATTAAAATAAGTGAATGGGGTAATTTAATGAATCCAAAAGAGCAGTCATATCACGTTATATACATTCAAAAGAATTATGTTATTTAAAAACCCACGTATAATACTTTAGTTAATATTTAAAAGTAAAATTTGTGCATAATATTTAAACATGTGTAAATTGAACACAGACTCTGTACAGAAACAAAATTTTGAAACTTATAAAGTCTTAGACTTAGAAAATTCAATGGTGATAGTAAAAATAAACAAGGCGAATTTAAAGAATAAGATTAAAAATTTCATAAATTAACCAAGGACTATCTCGGACTTAGGACCGATAAGAAGGATTAAACTAGTGTATAGGAAAGAGCAATAAGTTTCTTCTATGCTATTTTAACTTAGGTTAAGTTTGTAGGGTGAGATTGATTTCTTCTGGATGAGTCGAAGCTACACAAGGGCTAATGGTGACGGACCTCGTAATTTTAACCCGCAATCAAGAGGCGAGAATGACACCTGAACTATCACTTAACTCCCCAAACTTCCACATGAATATGAAGACTTTAAACCTCAACATATTTAATGGACATCAGATACTCTAAGAAGCGGTTCCTTAGTGGTACCAGGACTCGAACGCATGACTCGACAGAGACAATGTTGGTTACCACAAATACATTGCGTGCAAAGAATAATATAAGTTCTTATTTTACTAATATTTATGATTGGATTTTTTTACCTGATACCTTATATTTAGTAATATTTTGAGTCTTATTGGTGATTTATAATTATTTTTCAAAAATACAAGATGAATCTTTGATCACGCGTTGAAAGAAATTTTAGTTCAAAGCGGACTTTCTGACTGTCTTGGTCAGGGGTAACCAACCTGTGGTCCACGAGATTCATTACAACTTTACAAAATACGATTATTTTGTACGATAGTTTTGTTTTTAGTGCAATGTTTTGTAATAAATGTATACCATAAGTGTTTCTATTTTATTACGTAGCTTCTGTTTTAAAACATACTTAGAAATGAGCAGTATTTCATTGCAGTGACACCTCGTAGTATCATGCTTGATTTTTGTAATTTTATTGCGCTGCTTATTGCTGGAGCTATGAATATTTGACCATTGCATTTTTGTTATTTAATTATCTATGTTTGTATACATGAAAAATAATAAAAACAATAATAATAATTCTTTTCGTTTGAAATTTTCACTTCAATAAGTGTTTGTAATGGGTCCATATCTAATATAAAGATATATATTTTTTATATGCAGTCCGTGGGATTATAATGTTTTTTTCGAAGTAGCCTGCAAGATGATTTGGGTTGGCCACCCCTGGTCTTGGTGGACAATATTTGCCTACCCCTGTGTGCACTACATGATACCTTTAGCTTTAAATGCTAATAGCTTTTTTTTACTGTTGTATGGATGCTTGGGTAATGTGAGAAACGATTAGTTCCATTGAACATGTCTTGTCTCTCAATTTGACTCAAATTTAAACTTTTGTGTAATAAATATTTTTGAAATAATAGCCATGTATCTTTTGTAACAAATAATTTACTTCTTTTCCTTGTTAATGAAATCAAAATGAGGTTTATGTTATTATTTATTTCCCCCAAAAAAAACAATTACCCACTAAACAATGACTAGAACAGCCAATTACCACAATTCCGAGTTCAGTTTTCCTTTTTCTCCCGCCAAATCCAAACAAGGAAAGGTATTATTCCCCAGCCTCTGTACAGACGATGAAAATATTTCAAGGTTTCCAAAACCCGCGTTACTTTATTTCGCGTTAAACGAATAAGGTTTCTCTCCAAACGTATAACCATGAAAGTTTAGAGAAAGTAGGGGGAAAAAAGGATTAAGTAGTCCTTCGTTAAATGCTAGTGCCAAATGAAACTTCCATTTATTGTAATTACTTCTCCCCAGAGGGCCATTTTGCAGAGATCAAAGAAGAAAACTGCAGCGATTTCAGAATAAAGCAGAAGCAAGGAAAGATTAAACTATTTTCTGGAACGTAATGCCTATTTTCTCAAGAAAAATATGACCCGGAAAACGTTGAAAAATTCATCAATTTTCTTAAAAGCTGTTCTGTGGTGTTTGACGAAGATCTCTGTTTGTTTCATTCTAAGTTTTAAAAAAAGGAATGATGTATTGCTTGTGGGTCTTTTTGTAAATTTATATTTAAATGTCCAACACACACACAATAACATATCAAAGTTTTCTGGTGTTTTATTATTGTTGATAATAATTAAGGTTTAAAAATTAGATTTGATGGAAGAAAGGTCGCATGGTGTTCATATATATATTTTGAATGGGTTTTTATACACTCATGTATTAGTTCCCAAGAACATTTTAACGCATTATAATACTTAAGATGTCTTACTACGTCCAAAATCGTGATTTTGAAAAGGGGCATAACTGAACGATTATTTTTTATATTTAGTGTCTGTCAGCGGCGTACACACTTATTTTTCAAATGGGGTTCGAGGGTCGTAAGTCCACTATTCTCCTATCATACTCCAAAATGAAACATATTCTTTTGATTATATAGATTGTCTGGGACAGTAAAAAAGAAGTTATTGAATATGTAATAAGCATTAACTAATAAAATAAATTATTAATAACAAACGCTTAATTAAATTACCAGAAATACTACATACATGGTACAGATTAATAAATATATGATTGTAATCAATTGAATCAAAATCAAAGGAGATGGGGGGCTGCCTTTGATCCCCCTTGCATGCACCCCTAACTCTCCCCCCTTGTATTCACTCCTGGCGTCAGTTGGATTAGGATGTACTTGTAAAATTGTCTTACTAATATTGTTACAATAAAAAAGTATTAAAATACGATTTTTTTTTGACAAAAAGTGAAATAAAAAAAAAACGTTTTTTTTTCAAAATATTCTCCTATGAGGAAAAATGTTTCCATAATCATGTTTTGCCTGTATACAGATAACACTTGTTTTCAAAGTCTGAACTAAGATTTTTGAACTGCATAACTTAGAAGTGGATTTATTCATATTTTAATACATCAGAGTAGAGAAATTTTAACAAAAACCACTGATTATTGTTTCAAATGATCGTAACTATGAAAATAAATGTGAATCTTTCAAAATTCCTATTTCACAGTTTGTATAGAAGTCTAAGCTATACATAGGAAAAAATATTATCATAAATGCATTTTTCATAAAAAGACAATGTCTTAAAAATGTGACATTCTTTCTTCGTATTTTGCCAAAAAAATTACTTTTAAATAATTTTCTATAGTAAGTATATTCTTAAAATAATATTATATATATATATTCTAATTCAACTGACTTTAAATATATAAAAAAACAATTATTCGTATATAAGCTTTTTCAAAATCACGGTTCTAAATGCAGTCAGTCACCTTATATGGGAATAGAAAAGAATTCGCATTAATGTTCCTATGAAGAGAAATACAGTACTTAAAATGTTCTTAATTTTCTTAATGTTGCTGTAAATTTTACTATTCCGTCCATGTTATAATAGTTTTATGATAAAAACCATAATATTTAAGTAATAATTTTTAATATGAAATTAGAGGTTTCGATACATTTAGCATATTTACAGAAGTATAGAAAATCATTGAAAGCAGATGGCACTAATTAATATCTTAAGCGATAGTCTAATTAAAAAATTAAATTGCCTCTTGTAAGTTATTTTCTTTGACTTTTAATTAAGTTTAATATTCTGGAACACATTTCAAACTCTTCTACAAATTTTTAATATTCTACAAATACTTTATACTCTTTATACATCTTAAATTTTCTCAAGAAAAATGAAACTAATAAAGTTTTATATTCGAAAAATAATACGTTATAAATATTTATAGACTTAATATATATATATAAATGAAAAGTATTATCCAAAATTATTTGGAATGAAAATATTAGAATGTCAAATATATCTATGATTTGAATGGAATTATATATATATATATATATATATATATATATATATATACATTGAATACGTCAATATTTATAGTTTATGACAACATTCTAAAACTCTCTTTAAAATGTCTGCTAATTTTGTATTTAGTAGCTTTATCTAATACTAACCTCTCCAATCATTAAAAAAAAGAAATACAAATACAAGAAGAGCTTACCTAGCAAAGTAAAGTAAATTGAGAACATTTCTTAAATTGTATTTTTAATATAATACAATAATATACTGTTACATTATTTTGTGCAACTATATTTCTCAAATGAAACAATTATTACAATAAAATTTGTTTACAAAACAGCAAGTAATAACATTTATTGCAATATCTATGATAAGTATTTTTAAATGTACAATAAGTTGCTACAAAAACTGAAAAATGTATTTTATAAGTTAAATGTCTATAATTTAAATTGTGTAATACAATATTTTGAAATCTTTTTTTAATTATAAAATATCATATTTGAACTTAATATTACTTTAATACAATCATTTCGCTTACCATATATATTGCATTAACATAAATATTAAATTTATATCTTTATATTAAAATTTTTTACTTTAGAATACAAAAACATGAAATAGTAGAATTTTGAAGCAGAAAACATTGTCAATATTGATTTAATTTTTGATAAAAACCACCTCTCTAATTTCCTTTTTGAATTCAAGTTATCAAGGTAATCTGAACGGAATCTGCCTATATTTTGGATTTCTAGATTCTTTGATCTTCTTTATTGTGTATTTTTGTTTGCATGAAACTTATTTCTGTGTAAAACTCATTCAATTTCTAAGCAGATATACTTGCATGTAAATAATATGATTAAATTATTAAAATACAGATAAATCTTTTCATAAGTAAGTCATCGAGTGTAATAAATAAATTTAGAAAAAAAATAACGAAACTCTCATTTTTTCAAACAAAAGTGATGCATTGGCAATTACAAATTTTTTTTGCTTTAGTAATATATATGATAATATACTCTTTTTGAAAATGTAAATAGAAGTAAACTACAAAACAAAAGAAGATGCACTTAAAATTACTCTTGGTTTGATTGAAGTTGAATACAATATTTTTGGTACATAATTGGTCATATAGTATAGTATGCATTTCTATTTTAATATATTTAAACTACTTTTTAAATGAATGAGCTACTTTTTAGATAATTGTATAGTTAAAATAACAAACATTTAGCTAGGACTCGTTGAGTTTTCATTTATTTTGAATGCAAAATTTATATAAAATCATCAAATTAAAAAAAATTTTAGGGTTAAAACATTCAGAGTTTAGCAAATATTATTTATGATAACATAAAAAAACTAAGTTGTGCTTGTTTTTTTATGAAAAAAAATATTAAAAAATAGTTTTGTTTGTGTGGGAATATAAATTTATGGGTAAAAATTAAAGTGTGTGGAATTGCTTGAAATTGCTCTGAATATCTTTTACGTGTAGTGTTTTTCAGTAATAGTGTTTATTTTGTATTTCATAAAAAAATTCCACAATTTTTATTTAGAAATAATAGTTTTTTTAACATAATTTCTTAAATAAATCAAAATGATTTCGTTGTCGATTCATCTATTTTTACGTATGTGCATTTCAAATCCGTTTAATTTTTTAAACATTGTTTGTTTATTTATTAACATTTCGCTTGAGTATGAAAATAAAGAAATATTACAAAATATAAATAAGAATATTTTTTGTGACAAACATGTGAATATACTAATAACTTTATTTTTATTGACGGGAATTAGATTCATTCATTGTTAATTTATCCTTTTTTTAAAAAAAAGATACTAAATGATATATTCCATTCAAAAAAGCAACCATAAGGTTGAAATTAAATTTAAAAAAAACCCCTGTTGCACTATGTTATAACTACAAATTGATTTCTATGAAACACATTTTCCATTAATACAATTTTTCACTGATATCGGCTATTTTATTTGCGTTTGAAATACTTGTTTGTTTGATGAAAACAAAGATATCTAAACTTACAACTAAAATGATCGACGAATGGTATGCAAAAATTTATAATCTTATTATTTTTTTAAAATAACTCTTTCATTATCCTGTAAGAAAAGTACAGTTTCTATTATTCTTTTCGAGAATTTTTTAAAAAAAAATGGGTAAAACTTGAAAAATATTTTTGAATAAAAAATTATAGATAATCACATTTTAATTAATTTATTTTTATTTATGCATTTCTTGCATCTGAAAATTTTTTCAATTAACTCCTATTTCATAATTTCTTTTTATAATTTTTTAAAAATTGCTTTGACAGTTAAATTAAATCCTAATATGTAAAGTCTTAGAACTTTTTGGTTTAATTACAACCACACACAAGATGATATTGCTTTCAGATTTAACTTCTTCAAGACTTTGTGGTTTGTATTCATTTATAATGAGAAATATGAAAATGGAAGGAAAATTTTGTGTCTGTCTCTAACTGTGTTGTTTTCCATGTCTTGGAATATAAACTGTCATTTAAAAACTCTTTCAATAGTGAAAGTCATTAGAAGAAACGCATTTGAATAAAAAACTTCACAACAAACCATACATTCTCCCCAAAGAAAAGTGACGCTATTGATTTTTAAACTACTTTTATATAAAATATTTTTTTAAAAAAATTATTTTTCTTACGTTGATGAAGACATTACGATCGTTCGATATCTTGCAAAGGATAACATTATATGAAGTATTTTTAAGAGTAGGGAAAAAAAACTATAGTGAGAGATGAAGCTAATGATAGAAATATCTTAGGACTTTTGCAAAATGTTGATGTTATTCTTGAAAGGAAGAAGATTTTCTAAAAGTTAAGCTTTCAGCTGTGCATATTTATATATATTTCTTTATGAACAAAGCACTTTTTGCATGAAATGCACATATTACTGAAGAATTGAAAGAAAATGGTTAGAGATATGAATAAAGTAAGATCGACGATTTTAGGAGTAATATTAACCCTTAAAATCTTCTCCTCTACATTTTATTTGTAGTTATATTAATATCTGAAATTCGATTTAGGTCCATTTATTGTATATTAATTAACCTTTTATCTATTGACGGTACTTAAAAGTACCCCGCACTTTAAAATTATATAGAATAATAACTTTTACGAATATTCTGACGGCACCTTGCTGGAACACTCTTTAAATTCCACTCTTCCAGGATATATGGCAGTACGGGTTCTAGGATGAGTATTTTAGCGGGAAAGGCGAATAGTTAGACAAACTAAAGATGCGTTTTCAGCTGCCATTTTGATCGGATTGCCAAGATTAACATTTTTGTTCCACAAAAGCAGTTCAACTCAAAATGAGAGTGTGTTTTTTTTATATGTCAGTTAAGACCTTAGAAAACGATTTGACTATTTATTTTAAGAGAATCGCGTATAATTGACTTTAGAATTGAACAGCTCTGTGTAGAACTTTTTAAAATAAAATATTGTTCTGTTACTTTTTGTCAAAGTATTCTGAAAAAGGAAATCATCGTTGATATAAAGCAAGAATGTGACATGCCTTAAAATTATAATTTAAAATTATTGAGAACGGCATAAAGTGGTTGTTCTAAAATTATGAAGTAAAAAAAAAATGCCACAGAATTCCTCCTCAATTCATCCAATGAAGAATCACGGCAAATACTAAGTGACTCATAAGTTGTATTTAAAGTATAAAGGATTTCGAAATCAAATCTGGCTAGGTATGGAAATTAGAAGTCACATACCTAATCAAATATTTTGTCATTTGATTGTTGGTTCAATATACTTGCCAAAATGCCATGGATATTCTTACGCAGATAGGAGCTTGAGGATTTTATGCTATCATTATCAAAGGGCAAAACAGTTCCTTAAGACCGAAGAAAATTTATTGTGGAAATCTTTAAATGCAGAATATCCTTAAAATGCAGTAAGACTCACTTAATAAATCCCAGAAGGTTTCCACACCTTCTACAGCGCTCAGATACAAGTATGTAAAACGTAAAAGTGCTTCATATAAATTCTTCGAACAAGCAACTACTTGCTAGTGAACTCTTCAACAGTCAAAATAATACTGATTGAGCTTCAGTCAGCGAGTGTATTTATAATCTATGTGGCTGCCCTCTAGCCTTTTCTCAAAAATTCCGCTTAAATCCGCGTGATGGTAACAGATTTCTCCAGTAATTTCTAGAAGTATCCATATTATATGCAGAAGGTCAAATTTGGTCGCCAGAAAATGATACCAACCGGACTGTATTGCCAAGTTTCGAATGAAACGCCATTATAATGTAAGGGACGGCATTGCTTGCAAATATTATAATTTTTATCATAAAATAAATACAACAGAAAGTAATATTAATTTGCATTAAACTTCTAAATATAAATTATTTACACTATTTATTTACACTCACACATGTATACGTACATATGCATCCGCTCATACATGTATACATGCATATATACATATGTATAAACACATATGCATCCATCCATTCATACGTACGTTTTTGCAAGCACATAAACAGACAGACGGCATCTAAAAAGAGCATACACACAAATATATAGACAGAGTTTTATTCTAAGCATAGAAGTTAATTTTATGTCATTCAGTTACGTAACGCGAGGCGTGTAGTAAGAATGGGTTGCGAATAAAGTTGCAGTAAATATCGAAAATAAAATATTTTAATTTGTGAATTCTAACCTCCGTATCGAAAACCTCCGTGTAACTCATAAGAAAGCGAAATTACAGATTCTTCTACATACTTCGTATTTTTACACATTTAAACACATAATTCAAAATAAGCACGCATAATAACAAATTTCTGCTTTTTACGGTACCATATATATAAGTATTCCTGGCAACCACAAGACACTAGGTAAAAAATTGTAGTACGCGTGTGTAATCAACCTCAAAAAACGTTTCAGAAAGTAGCAAATCTCTTCTTTATTTTCCCATCTTTGCTTTCTTCATCTAATCCTAGCTGAAAATTTTATTTATTCTCTTAAAATAGTTTTCACTTCATGTAATATTTTATATTCAAGATGTCAACACACTCTTATTTAATTTTATAACGACTTTAATTTAAGAATAAAAATCTCCTCTTTGTTTATTGTTTAATTTCTTTGATTTGTTACTCACGCCTCTGTATGAACATTTAGAAAAATTAACTACACAAATTACATCATATGAGTTTTGTAAAGAATCGGGCATATCCCCCTTTTCAACGATTTAATCACCCCTAACTTTCCCACTAACTTCACCCGAAAAAAATTCATATATTCCGACAAATGATTTGATTTCTTTTTCGAAAACATTATCTTCCATTTCATTTTGCTCTTCAACAACATTATTTTTATTCCAAAAAGGGCACAAAGAAACGCTTTCTACACTTTCCATAAGATTCTAAGGTTTCGAAAACAACCAGTTCGGAATGTGCATCGATGTGGTTATCAAGAGCGCCAACGCCATTTTCTTAACTTATCTGTCATCTGAGGATAATGTCTTCACGTGTTTAAATATTTGGGTGGCAGCAGTCGCTACCGTTAAATGGGCAGAAGAAGAAGGAAGAAAAAAAAAATTCTGGAAAAAAAAAAGAAAGAACGTCAGAATGGGTTTTTTCCTCCCTCTTCTTTATCTTGAGTATGAGACACCAGAGAAAATGGTGGTGAAAACCAGGATTAATGAACGTATTTTTATGGAGCTTTTAATGGCCTTTTACTTGTCAATTTGTAAATTAAAGGAATGGGTAATAAAGGAATCGAGCTTGTCAGTGTGTTGCTTGAGTCGGCTCACTTTTCAAGGTTCTTATCGTGTTTTTTTTTGTTGGATGGATTCATTTGGAGGGGTTTTGCTCTTAAATTTTTCTTTCGAACTATTTCTACGAATTTTGAACTTATATTATTTCAAAAAGGTTTTCATTTGGTTCTTTTTCTGTTTGAAATTCATGTTTTATTCTGGAACATTTTACTCCTGTAGATATAAGAGCTTATGGGTTATCTTTCAGTAATTATTTTGACATTTAATGAAACATGGCTTAGTGTATTGTTAACATAACAAATTGAGACGAAAGTAGCTAGGATCTTATGGTTAAAGTAAGACTACTGAAAAGTTATATCGCGTGTTTAACATTACTTGCTGAGATTTCCAAATTCGAATCTTACAAAAAACGTCCATGCACAACAGTGCAAGAAGCTGTACAGAATATGGAGAATCTTCAACAGGCTGTACTGCAAGGATTTTAAACTCAAATGCTAACTTAGGCCGAACAAACAAGGTTTAACTTTAAGTGGGCCGCAAAAAAAGTCAATATTCATAGAAACGTAAGTTTATTTCTAATAATACATTATAAGCAAAAATGAAAGAACAAGAATAATGTAATGCTTACATCCTGACACACACTTAACATCTATTCTCTGCTACTATATTTCTTACTTCGGGAGAAATTTTTGATACTTAATTATATATTAGTGTATGACGATGTACTGGCCGGGCCCTCAAAAATGGTCGTTGTGGACCACATGCATCCCGCGGTTTCGAGTTTGATACCCCTGCTGTACCGTATATGGCATTCAAATATCCTTATATATCGGCCTTTTTTAAGTTTAGGGAATGAGATATGAGCTAAAATTCAGGCCCCTGCTGTACTGTATATGGCATTCAAATATCCTTATATATCGGCCTTTTTTAAGTTTAGGGAATGAGATATGAGCTAAAATTCAGGCACGTCTCAAGACTATTTGAGGCCCTTAGCACCTACACAAATTAAGGTCCTACCTATGACTCTTAAAAGTAGATCGGACATAGCTTATGTTATAAAATACTCATACAAACAGTAACCAGACCCAAACAAATGCACATGGCTTACAATCGAACATCGGCTTGACCGACTGCCGCTCTTTGACTTAAAGAGTAATGATGCTATATATGGGGGTAGACCTGGACCTATACATGGACGACAGTCATCATATAATAATACAGTCTTGCCACTGTGGCCAATTGACATGCAGTCTGAAATTGCCCCAGTGTTTTGGAGAGTACAACCGTAAATAACCTTTGACCGTTAAAACTTTTCAAATCATGATCTTGTTAAGGCTCCGTCGAAAACGAGACGAGGCCCTGGAACCGGGCCCAATTGTCCCACGTCTTGAGATGTCTCTGCCCAGGTGTCATTGTATGATTTAACCGTGTTTCGAAATCACTAAGCTTGTTGCCAATGACGCGTGTGGACCTAGTGCGATAAAAAAAATATTAAAATCGCTACGCTATATTTAAAGGAGTCTATTCCAATAGATGTTAGAAAATGGAAAACTGTCTCAAAAATTTACTTTGTCATGACTCATTTTGACTTTGATGAGACATGTTCCAAGTAGTTCGCAGCGAAGTGAGTGAAAGTTATTTTCATATCTTCTTAAAGAGAAAAAGTGTTCTTAACGGGTACTAATAGTAAAACTTTATAACCAAACTAGCTATTACCCATCCACTTCTCTGGGTATTTCGTGATCTTTCATGCTGTATTTAAACTATTGACATCTAAGTCATAGCATTAAGGTTTCGATTGTATCCATAAACATTCTTATAGTTTTCACCTTTTGTATTAAAAAGGTACAACAATTGAATTTTTAAAGTGCGAGTACATTCACTTTTTATGCCGCCGAGTCCTTATTTAGATTTATTTTTAAATAAAACCTGTTCTTGAAGGATTTTTACTCAACAAAATAAAAATAACTGTCAAATTTCAATTGTGAAAGTATTTCATCCTGAGATCTCGTGAAGAGGGAGAGAGTCACTTTTTTGGTGCATGGAAAGAAGAATAGAATGAATTTGAATTATATTTTTCTAGCGTAATTTATCATTAATTTATTAAAATTATATTCACGGCCCCAATAATTATGTAATTTCTATCCTATCACTTTAAGTAATATGGATTTGTTAATTGATATTTATGCGTTGCAGTAGCTTTCGTAAAAGACTCATGAGATAAAAGTATCAAAATAACAGTGATCACGAGCCAAATAAATAAGTAAATAAAAATAAAAAGATTGATACAACAAGAATAAAAAAATATATGACCATTTGGTGGACAAATGATATATATTGTTTTGCGTATCGAAAGAATTTGAGTTTCCTAATTGGTTAATAAATTGTATTAATTGTGCTTTAGTTTACCTTCTCTCCCTCTCTCTCAGAATACCTTTTATCAAATTTTAAAGTACTTCCTAATTTTTTACAGAGAGAGAATGCAGATATCTTTATTAAAAGCCATTTTCTTAAAAACTATTCCAATAAAATCTATACTAAATTATAGAAATTTAAGTTTTAACACAAATAGATCATGTGTTTATTTGTCAGTGAATTTTCGCAATATTTACATGCTTCGGAATTTATCATTTTTTAATATATTTACTATAACAATTTTGTCAGCGGTGCAGATTCAGAGACAAGGAATTACATTTAAATGGGTTTCAAGATAACTAATTAAATTTTTTGAAACTTTTTAATATTATAACTTATATAAAATAAATTGCATCTAAATAGTGAGAACACTACCCTGTTAGAAAAGAAGTTTCACATCTAATTGGAATTTAAATTTTTAATGAATTTTATTTTCAGCATTGATTTAGAATACACAAATATTTTCCATCGTCATGAAGTTTGTTTTATTTTAGCTGTTCAGCTAACAAAAAATAAATTTAATCTCAATTTATTTCTTTTATATTACTCCTGGTGAATCAATACAGTAATACATCGAACTTACGCTACAGGTGGGACTGAGTGATAACAGCTTCAATCAAATTCCCGTAAGTTGAAGTAGGATTCCACATATAAATACGCTAGTCGTTACCCATCCGCTTCACTGAGTATTTCGTGATGTTGTATAAATATATAATGTTAACATATATATAAATTATTGATATCTAGCATTAAGAATTCGATTGTATTCAAAAATATATTTTTAGCTGTAACACTCACCTCTTGATATAAAAAGGACAGAAATTATTATTTCTAATTTCTATTAATATCTAAAATAGAAGTAGAAAGATTTTTTTGATCTCACTTAACCCAATAATCAAGTGGATTTCCGCCAAAGCTACTTTCAATGGATCTTTACTCCATAAAATAAACATGCGTGCTAAATTTCAAGTCTAAATCTAACAGAGCAAAAACGGAATTTTTAACATCAATACGCCCCGTAACCCCGTTGAGAGCATTCTTAGAGGATTCCAATTCAACAAAAGAAACATGCAAACAAAATTTTATTATTATAGTCCTAGTAGCTCGAAAACGGGAAATTTGTCTATCAATACGCCCCAATAACTTCCCCCTCTTCCTCCTGGAGTTGATTTTCGTAAAATCCTTTCTTAGTAAAACTCTATTCAACTAAAGAAACGTGCTCAACAAATTTTAAGTAAATAGGTTAAATTCAAAAACAGAAATTTTTCGATAACTCTCCTTAACCCATCGCAACCCACTCCTTTGGGGTCGGTTTTCGCATAACTCTTTGTTAAGGGAATTCTATTCTACGAAAGGAACATACCTTCTCATTTTCAAGCAGGTAGGTCTAATAGTTGAAAAACGGAAATATTTATCTATTACACCCCTTAATCCCCCTCAGTACCCCTTGGGGGTCAATTTTCCCCAAACCTATTTTGTAGTGGATCTCTACACCATTAAAGGAATCTGCTTATCGAATTTCAAGACTGTACGTCTAATAGTTTAAAAATGGAAATGATTATCAATAACGCCACTTAAGCGTTCTTTCTTCTTAAGCCAGTGTTTCTCAAACTGTGAGGCGTGTCCCCCCGGGGGGCTCGATGACCTTAGGAGGGGGGCGCGAGGATATCGAAAATAAAAATTTAAAAATAATTAGTTTACTGGAATGAATTAAAACAAAATACTTTCAGACATAATAAAAAATACACTTTTACTCTGATATAATTTATAAGCGAGCGCGCGCGATATTAAGTCAGCAAAAATAAAAACTTCTTCAATACCTAATTAGCTATCTTTGATCCTATAACCAAATAAAAAAAACTTTTATTTGATTTGCTGTAATCCCATGATGAGAGATTTTTTTATTACACTTTTTTTTTAACCTAACATACTACTCTTTCAGAGAAAAAACAGATCCCAGACCCAGAATCGAAAAAATTTAGGAACATAAAAAATTCATCACTGTCATTATTTTTGAAATACTGCATATTATAGCTGTAATCTGTTTGACCTTCTAAGTTATTGGTACAGTTAGTTATGACCCCTCTCTTATGTGTTCTCTGTTGCGCGCTTTTTTCCATGCAAAAGAGATTTATGATATTTGGAAAAAAAAACCACGGAGAGCACACACACACACACACACAAGCACATGAAGGATTACATGGACAAGACATATTTTTATGAATATTCTCAACATATAAAGCATAACCAAAAACGTTTCACACAATCTTTCTAGCAGTAACATACATATTATCATAATGAATATACGTTTTACCCGGAAGTGGTCGCGTGGGACACACAGATTACGAAATCGTTAATTCTGGCAAAACTGTTTATTACCAAAGAAAATTGAAAAGTCCTTGAAAGTAGGTAAGTAAACTTTCTCTTAATTAAATTATTCACTGGAATCATGATTTGTATCGTGTACAATAAAATAATTATAAGAAAAATGGATTGGGGTGACTCAATAACCCCGACCGTATCGAGTGCGCGCCTGCTCCCGGGTTAAAACATGTTGAAGTCTTTTCGCTTCGAATATTAAAAATAATACAAATATTCTTCATCGATATTTTATATTATTGATCATTATTTTACATCAGTGGCGCACTCACGGGGGCAAAGCCCTTGACTTTTCCGATTGATTATAATTCTAAGTTTATAGTACGCAAAATTTAATTAAGTATTTGTTATTAATGATTAATTTTATTAATTAATGCTAATTATTTATTCAAGAATTAGTTTTTTACTGTGTTTTGTTCCCCAAAATTGACAAAATCAAAAGGAACCTGATACAAGATTGGTGAACTTTCGACCCCGGAACCCCCCCTTGAAAAATTCCTGTGTGCGCTACTGTTTAATATCAATTATAAAAGCTAATTCTGTAAGGCTTAAAATTACAATTCGCTTTAAAACTAATTATAATTTGAGCAACCATTTTAAAAAAATGATTTTACGTTTTTGTAAACATTGTCGAGCACTTGGCTTTGCTTCCCTCACAATTCAGCTATTATATCAATAATGTTTTATTTTCTTATAAATGAACTCGTGCAAAGAGCGGGCACTTCAGCTGGTATACTTTTAATTTATCAGTGCTGCACAGAATATTTTATAACTAATTAATTAATACTAAATTAAGAACAAGTTTAATAAGTATTAATGATGTCCATGAGCTTGTCTTGGAAAGCAAAGTTTTTATAAGGAATGCTTATGATTAGAAATTGACCCTCTGAGTTTTTTTTCTATATTTAGCAGATATCTATATTTTGTCTTCTAAGCAGCTACCGCATTTTGCAATATGTTCAATTTAAAAATTACGGAAAGGAAAAATAACATAATAATTATCCTATTATTTTCCTTATTTATTTATTTTGCTTAAAAGTAGTATACAAAATTTTAATACTTATGTTACTAATTTGTATGGTTTATAATTAAGGTCGCCTATTTATTGTAGATTTAGTGTCAAAGTGCATTATTATTGCATTCAGTACATTATTAATGTATAAGGGGGGCGCGAAAAAAATTGTGATCGAAAAGGGGAGCGCCAGTATTGAAAGTTTGAGAAGCACTGTCTTAAGCGTTATTTCCTCAAAACCCATCTTATAGCGCATCTCTACTCAATGAATGGAATCTGCTTACTAAATTGCAAGATTTTACGTCTAATAGTTTATAAAAAAGGAGATAATTACCTATAACACCTTTTAATTCTCCACATCACTTGGGGGTCGATTTTCACAAAACCCATTTTGTAGTGGATCTCTATTCTATGAAAGGAATGCGCTTACCAAATTTTAAGACTGTACGTCAAATAGTTTAAATATGGAAATAATTATGCATAACGCTCCTTAAGCGCCCTCAACGCCCCTTGGAGGTCGATTTTCGTAAAAATCATTTTGTATGGGATCTCTACTGTATGAAACGGATCTGTGTACCAAGTTTTAAGACTGTACATCTAATAGTTTAATAATGGAAATAATTATCTATATCACCCCTTAAATCCCCACCCACATACACAATGCCTCTTGGGGATCAATCTTTGTGAAATCCGTTCTTAGCTGATGTCTACTCCATGAAAGGAACCTGCATATCAAATTTCAAGTGAGTAGGTTTAATAGTTCCGGAGAGATATCGTGATTAGTCAGTGAGTCGCTTTTCTCCTTTATATATATAGATAAAAATATTTTTATTTAGGACCAGAGACGAAAGAAAATAATAATTTAGAACAAAAATGTTTAATAAAATCTTAGATAAGACAAATACACAAAATCCCAAACCGAAGTTATCTTGATGTAGAATAATTCATAAAATTTAACAAAATAGTCTACCGCGTGGCTCAAACATTTTTTCTTTCTCCCGTAAAATTTCCTCATAGAATATTTATAATTTTTTATTCCTCGTTTTGTTAAAAAAGTACTCTCATCGTTGTAGTATATATTGTTACGTAGATCCATTTTCGAGTATTCTATGCAAATCAGTTGCAAAAAGAGCAAGACAGTTCTTTAAGAGCGATGATAAATTATTGTCAAAAATTCAATCCTTGAAATACAGGATTCAGCAGCAATATTCGCAGAATAAATCTCAGGTCTTTACACCTTCAACCACCTCAAACACATTTATTAGTGTCTAAAATACACGTATATAAAAGATTATTCATAAGAAATCACTCTTTCAACAGCCGAAGTAATCACTATTCGTTTCAACAATCAAAGCAATACTAACTGATCGCTAGTCAAAACCAGACTGACTGATTTTCGGCGAGCATCTCTATTTATATCCTTCGCGAATAATTTGAGAAAGACTCTATTGTGTCATAGATCTTGAATGTAGTGGATTTCTCATCTAATTTCTAGAAGAATCCAGAGGGACCCGAACTTGCCGAAAATGGTAGCCAACATGATCGCCAAGTAGCCAAAGTGGTCACCAAATTAGCCAACTTGTTCGCCAAAAATAACGCCAAATTGGCCCTATCATTAAAATTTCGCCACGTTCCCATTGAATCACCATTATAACGTAGGTGACGGCGTTTTTTGTGAATATTACAATTTTAACGTAAATTAAATCTAATTTAGAGTAAGATAAAGGCATTACACATCCAAATACAAATTATTTACACTATTTGGCACAAAATTCGTATCAATATTTTCTAAAAATTGTAACCATTTTTCAATTAAACTCAGGCTTGTCAAATTCCCAACTATCATTCAATTTTCTGATTGAAATTGGTCTAAATCAAGTTCTTCAATATCTTGCTCTTGTTCATGCATTTCTATGAGTTTATCAATAGCCACCTCCTGATTGTGGGGGAATCCAGCAGCTCTCGAACATTATCACTATAAACTTCTAAATTTATTTGTCTGGTAAGATCGAAAACTTCTTCAATCTTATTACCAATTTCACTAATCCCCCCACCTTCCTCAAACAAATGACGATTAGACGAGATTTGAAAATCGCGTAACTCCGGGTTCTCGTAAGTGAGGCTAGGTTTTACTGTACTACACAGAATGACTATACTAACTATTTTCAACATATAATCAAAAAGGTTTATTCAGACCAATGTCAGGTGTAAGTATCTTCTCATCCGATATTACGATATTAATATTAATAATCTTTTGGTTGTTAATATATACAATATATACACATATATTCATTAATGGAATTAATTTAAATGAGATTTTAAAATTGACTAAACTTTACAAAACATTATCTTTGCCAATTATTTAATAATTATTCTTGTAAATTTATTTAAAAACATTGGTGAGATTTTTGAGAAAGCTTTGTTTGAAAACAAATTTTGAATCATACTTTCATAAAAAAAAACCCTTCTGTTCTTTTATAAGAGAATTAGGTTAATTTTAATTTTTTTATAATATTCATATATATCTATCTATCTATCTATCTATATCTATATATATATATATATATATATATATATATATATATATATATATATATATATATAACAATACTTTCCGAGTTAACTATTTATTTTTTAAGGAAAAAAATAAAAAAAAATAATAGCATTTTTGTAAAACGTATAAGGTATTTTTTCGTTTTACAGAAGTAAAATAATAAAAAAATGCATTTGAAGTTAAACTGAAATTTCGAGTTTTATTTATGTGTATTTTCCTTGCGTTAAATTAGTTTTTCTTCAAAGAAAATTTTACTCCATTATTTCGCGTTTTTTGTATATTCAGTTTATTAAATATTTATTTCTTTTTTTACACTTATTTTTTCATATAAAAAGGTGATAGTTAATATGACTAATATTTTATAAAAATATCACGAGTTAAAAATGTTCACGAACGACATTAGAAATGTTATCACTTTGAAAAATTAAAACGGCATGCCTGTTATCATACGGTATTAAAATGAATTTAATTTTTCTCTAAGAAATAAAATAACAATAGGAAAATGTCCATGAAAGAGAGAGATAAATAGGGTTAGTGGTTTATATTAAGACAGGAAAATTCACACTTTCTTTTAAAAATATAGAGTAAAATATATTTGTTTAAATTGAAATAAGAGTGTCTAAGGTGGTTGTGAGCGGTCCTGGTTGAGAACTCTTTGCGGACTTTTCTTTTGTTGTGTCGCAGGTCCAAGTCATTTTGCCCCTAATGACTTGACGTAGAAAAGGTTAAAAATACATTAAATTTGTTCCAGCTCCAAATCCTCAAGTTGACATGGCGTGGAAGTTTGGAGAGTGTCAATAGCTCTCGTATCACTTCGAAATGATATGTTAATATACACTTGCCACAAAAAGTCTGCGTACGAGCACATTGCAAATATGCAAGAATGAAAAAAAATCATATTTTTTTAATAATAGTAATTTCATAATGTATTTATTTTATTCCTTACACAATTGAGTAACTTTTCATAATTTATGATATGTAACGCACGTTGTGTTAAAAAAATAATAATCAAAATGAAAAATAACGCAAATGGCTACCAGAAAAAGTTTGCGTACAACTAAAAAGAGTCATTAAAAAATACTTGACATTAACTGTCAACTAAACTTTAATAGCTGGTTGGATAGCCCTTACGTCTCAGAACCTCCGTCAATCGTTTGGGCATAGATTGGACGAGTTTGGTTGTCTCCTCAGAAGAAATGGTATTCCCTTCTGTCAGGATCACTCTTTTCAATATTTATTTTGATGTAATGTGGTGTTGACGAATTTTTCTCTCCAATAAATTCCATAAATGCTCAATTGGGTTTAAATCCGGTGATTGTGGAGGAGAACGCAACTGATTTTTGATATTGTAGAGAAGACAGAGCTTAACATTATGGGCAGTGTGTTTAGGATCATTATCCTGCTGAAACCAAAAGTCATCTACAAGGTTCAAATCCTGTGCGCAATGCTTCAAATTTTCTTTTAATGTGTTAATATACCCCATATGATTTAATGTCGAGTCTATAAAGGTTAGACGACCCACGCCATTGGCTGCCATGTACCCCCAGACCATCACACCACCTCCACCATGCTTAACTGTATAGGCACAAGATTCTCCTTCTCAAGAGCCATACCTTGTTTTCGGCACACCAGCTTACGCCCTTTTATGCCAAATATGCAAAACTTGCTCTCATCAGAGAATAGTACTTTTCCCCAAAATTGTGGAGGCTTATTTACAGGCTCATTAGCGAAATCTAAACGATTTTGCCGGTTTACAGCTGATATGTGAGGTTTCTTACGAGCTACACGGCCATGATAACCAGCCTTTTTCTTATGGCATCTTCATGAAGTGTTTTTTTAAATCTCTCTCTAATGTCATTTGCAATCTGAGATGCACTTAATTGTGGATTAAGACGCATGGACTTGAAGACATACCTTTTTTCACGGAGAGTCAGCTTAGATGGACGTCCAAAACGTGGCTTTGAGATTAGATTTCGACGAAGTGTAATTATTGATCACTCTTTGGATAGAGGAATGTGTTCTACCCACAATCTTGCTAATTTCCCGAAGAGTTTTGCCTTCATTCCTAAGTTTTATGATAATCTTCCTTTCTTCAGGGGAGTAATCTCTTTTCCTTTTAAATCCATTGGGATTTAACACAATTTACTTTCCAAAAATCTACCAAATGCAATATTGAAAGTTTGTCTAACAAAACTGAGCACACGTTGAAAAGTAAATTAAAGTTTGATTTCCAGGTTTCATTATATTAATTTTTTTACGCAAACTTTTACTGGTAGCTATTTGTGTTATTTTTCATTTTGATTATTATATTTTAAACACAACGTGTGATATGTATCATTAATTATTATGAAAAGTTACTGAATTGTGTAAGAAATAAATTAAATTTATTATGAAATTTCTATCATTCTTAAAGTATGTTTTTTTTCATTCTTGCATATTTGTTATGTGCATGTACGCAGACTTTTTCTGTGGCAAGTGTATATCCTTTCAATTCACTTTCAGAAGTTTTGTTAATACTCATCATCAAACTAATAACTTCATAAACACTAAATTAAAATGTAAACAAATGGCTCCCAATTGTAATTTGACTGCCGCCCATCCTGTATAGTGGTTAGTGACGCTGACTGCGGTGGCGTAGGGTCTGGGTTCGAATCCCGGATAAGGCATGGATGTGTGTGTTGTAATTTTTCTCTTTGTGATGTGTGTTTCACGCTTACTTCTAGGTAAGTCCCTGTGTGATACTTTGTGGTGCACGAGGTTATAAATGTTCTTAATTAAAAAAATGTGTTTGGACATTAGTTATTTTGTGAAGAATGTCTTGTATTTGAAATTTAATTCGAAAGAAATTCCACCATTTTTATATGATCTGCATTTAATTATAAGTATTAAAAACTTATATACTTTGTTTTTAAAACATTGGTGCATGTTTTATGAAAATAGAAGCTTCAACAAATAGTGAGAGAGCGTCAAAATAGAAATAAAACACTAAAACACATTCGAGTAAACTTTTATCAGTAACGTAGCCGTCTTATATATGCATATATTTGTTTTTACGCTACGATGACGCTTGTAATATCGTTTAAGAGCTGCGGTTGCCCAGTGGTAAAGGTATCGGATCATGGTAGGCACGTCATGAGTTCGAGCCCAGTACCACTAAAGACCCGCCGTGTAGGGCGGCGATGCCCATTAAATCTGTCGAGAGCTGAAACGTCTTCCCATGGTGTGGTGTGGTAGTTAAGAGAGAGGGTGCCATCCACTTCACTTGACCATGGTTCAAAATTACGTGACCCGTCTTCAAAAGCCCTCGTGTAGCTGAACACAGTGTGCGACGTTAATATTCACTCACTCATAATATCGTTTAATTTACCTTTTTCTTTTAAATACGTAACTATAATCTGATTATTATCGAAAATAATTTGTATTTGTAATGAAATCAAGAAAAAAGTTCGAAATAAATAATTTGTTTCACCGTAAGAGTGGTGAACCACTTCGAAATGTTGCCGAATTAGTAATTGTACAATTCGACTATTTATTAAGCAATAAAAACAGGAAAAAGAGAAACAAGAGAGGCATGCGACAAAATTAACTCAACATGATAATAAATTCATTGTTAGAAAAATCAGGAAGAATATCCACGCTTAAGCCCTACAAAAAATTATATGTAATTCACAATCAACACTTTTCCCCTCTTCAATTTCTCTAGAAACTATTCGAAGAATGATGATATCAGCTGGAAAACGAAAGAGTGAAAAAAAATTGTGAATTCAATGAACTATATATAATCTAAGACTATCTTCGCATAATCAATGAAAAATGTCAAAATTTTATTGGAATCAGATGTTGTTTGCACATGAAAACAAACTTAACATTTTTGGTTCAGATAGAAGCATGATAGTATGCCAAAGTGAAAATGAGAAACTGAAATTTAAGAACATAGTTGAAGCAACCAAATTTGGCGGTGGAGACATCTTTAAACGATAGTCCATATCATCATCAGAAGAATAGATAACTTGGTATTTATGAATGTCATAAGTGGGTCTTTCACTTTATTTAAAAGTTTTAAAGAGTATTTACAACTATCAGGTCCCAAAATTGAGGAATTTTAAAATACTTTTTTTTTAAATTTTATTTTACCTGTTTTAATTTTATTTAAATAGTTAAATTAAAGCTATGGCAATCCCTTGTTTAATATTAAAGCTAAAAATATTTAAAACATATATTCATTTTCGAGATCATAGTCTTAGTTAATAAATGAAATTTAATCTCAAAATCTAGAATTTTTTGTACTAAAATTCCATTTTACTGTGACAAAAGATATTCTAAAAATTAGGGTGTTAGCAAATATTCAATTGCAGATACCTTTTTTGCATTATTGTATCTCTATACAGTTCCTAAGTGTAATGCCAAATAAACAAATAAAAAACATAGATACTCCCATTTCCGGAATTTGTTGATGGTGTCGGCAGAATCTCAAAGAACGTAACTCCAAGATTCCTTCTCATCTTTTTTTTTCTCTACATCATTAGTGTAATATTATTCTTTTTAGTTCGTTCGACTTTCAGCAAGCCCATGTTAATTTCCTGAAGTTGATTTAACGAACAAAATAAGAGAGGAAGTGAATTGCATTTTCTAGTGTTATATAAAGCACTCTTCAGTGGAGAAAATATATTAAAACTGACGTTATCTAAGTAGAGAGGGATTTATATATAAGATACGAATAAAAGTTACAGTTACACTTCCTCTTTCATAGTTCATAATAAAGCGAGATTCTACGAGTAATTTGTAGCTAAACATTGGTTAAATTTTACATGGAACGTATATTATCCCCCATTCATATCTCGTTTTTCTTGTTTGTATGTGCATGAGTGGACGCGAAAGCCTAGTAGTCATGGTCACGGACTATTGGCCCGCGTATCATGAGTTCAAGCCCTAGTGCCATTGAAGACATACCATGTAGAGGACTGATTCACGTTAAATCTGTACAAGACTCAAAATCATCCAATAGGTGTGGTGTGGTAGGTTGGAAAGGGAAGTGTCAACTCAGGTGTCGATTTCACCTCTTGACCGATGTTCAAACTTACGAAATCGATTGCCAATAACTCTCGGGTTGCTTATAGTGCGACATTAAAAACCACTCTGTTTGCGGGTGTGGGGGTGGATTTATTTTTGTAATACCATTAAATCTAAGATATTATGATTTAGTTAACTTAAATTAAAAATATACACTTAGTTTATAATTAGTGATACTCTATATCTCTTCTATCACGGAATGATTGAAAGTTAATCAGAGAAACACTACAGTACTATAATTTTTTTTATTCAATTAGAGTTTTATATAACCGGATTCTTGATCGTGTTTTTATTCACGTTTCATTTTCATTTAACTCATTCAGGAAGAGTTAAGGAAGTTTGCAATATGTTCTATCCTACGTTACGTCATAGTTTTCATGTTTACAAATCTTAGAAACTTGAAATTATGCATAAAATGGCCGTTTCTCCTTTTAAAGCTCAAAACTTTTACAAGTAATTCCATCGTACATTTTCAAATAAAGCGTTACTTAAGTTAAATTAACAATATCTAAGAGAAAATGTATTTCATAAATAATTCTAATAAATACTTATTCGGTACATTTACTTTTGAAAGCTGAGTTCTGAGTACTACTTTACATATGTTGTCAAAAAAGCTCTAATTAGAATGATTGCATATAAGTAATGCTAACCTAGTATTCATTTTGCCTGGTTATTTACGTTACATAACAGAAAAAATGTTTTTCCAGACCTGACAGGAAGGTTTAAGATGAGGAACTCTAGCGTACGTTTGATCTCCAGCAAGAATAGTTGATGAACATAAAGAATGATGAATTTCAAATCATTAATAAATAATATAACATTATTTTTTTCAGAAAAAAACAACCCTGTATTCATAAGGTAATAGGTCTTTATTTTTATATCTGGTTTAAAGAAAGAAGATAAGTTTGAAAAAAAAAAGTATTTGAATTATTTCCACGATCAAAAAGTAAAAATTGCAGTCTCCTAGTATAAATTAAGAACCTATGTAATTTAACTGAACTCTAGGATAATTTGTATTCCTATTTAAATGTAACTTACGATTGATTCATTAAAAACAACATGGAATATAAATAACATTTTAATTTCTGGTATTCGCTTTAAAAGTTAACTGAAAGACGAAACTATAATAAATCCTTACACATATCATATTGTTGGTCCTCCAATACAAACGCTTTAGCTTAAAAAAGTAAACCTTTCGTTGCAAAACTAAAAATAAAGATTTGAGTCCAAAAACTGTGCCCCGAAGTATCTAACCACAAGAAACAAATCGATAATCCCTTCCAAAGAATCATTACGCAACGTCTTCTCAACATTACATTAAGTTATTACCTAATTGTCTCTCCAGAAGGTAAATTAAAGGATTTAATGCAAACCGTTAAGCAAAAGCTCATCGATTATCTCAAGTCTTGATGATTCCAAGGCATCGCATGTGCAACAGCAATTTTGTGGCTCACCAACTTTTCATCGAAAGGGAGCCCCTTGCATTCTTTAAGGCGATCTTTCTTCCAATTAATCACACACCCTGAATCCTTTTCCTCTGGTGACCAGTCGACAAATTAGTCTGTGGCACTAACTCCGCAATGGTGTTACGTGACCAAAGTGACCACTACTTTTATTAATGCAGATGAATGGAAGAATAATTCCCTCGAGGATTTTCGGGTCCCCCCTTTTTTTCTTGTTTTTGGTATCGTGTATTTACGGATACGATCGGAAGTAATTTGGTCGCTTTCGTCACTAGCTGGACTACTAAGGCGTCGGGACAGATTTCTTGTCACGTGTTTTAGGTATTTCCGTTAAAAAATCAAAACGAGGCAATTGCGTGTTTTATTCTTTTTCTTTTTTACTTTGCTATTCATTTCACTAAAAATCTCTTACCATTTTTAGTTCCTGTTAATATTGCCCCTTAATTACCGCTGTTTTCAAAGTTGGAACTCTTATTGCGTATTTCCCTCGTGGTTTTAAAGAAACAGAAATTAGAAATTAGGCTTGAATTTGTTGCTCATGCTGCAGGGGTTTTCTAATTTTCTTTTTAAGGTTGGTAATCGGAGGAGGCCATTAGACATGGTATAATTTAGTTTTGGTGGGGGTTTTTTTTTCAGAAAAAAAGGGGAACAAGTTGCAAAAATTAATCATTTGGATTGCTTTTGCAAGTAGCATGCTTTGTCTTAATTACTCGGATTCTATGTAGAATAATAACAGAGATTTCGTTTCTTTCACGGGCTACTGTGGAAATAATTAGGTGAAAGAATCAGAGTGTGTGAAAGTAATTTTTAATGTGTCGAGATATATTTTTCAAATGGATCCTGTGTTGTTGACGGGAAAGATTATAAATATTGTAATGGGGAAATGATGGATGTTTTGTTAAATTTCCTCATTTGTAGCTTTCTGCATTCCCTTTCAGAATAGGCAGTTAATGATGTAAGGAAGTTACAACATACAAATGAAATGTATCTTTTTTGTGTGTGCTCTCTTTATTAATTAGTTATTAAGTCAATGTTATGAATAATGATTTATTACAATACTAGATTTTAAAATGTTTTTCAATTCCTGCTATTAGTTCACACTCCCCTATATTTATTCCTTTATACATATATATTTTGTTCAAACTTTCAGTCATTAATAAAATATTTTTTATTCATCCACTCAAGTTCAAATACATTTTTTTAAACTCGTAGTGGATAACACTTGAGGTTAATACAGTTCTTTCAAATATTAACTCATTAATTAAATTTAATTGAATAGATAAAAAAACAAAAATAATAGTCCAACACCGTATATAAAAAAGAAAATCACTCGTTGTGACCCTGTAACGCAATTATTAGCGCGTTGGACCCCTAATCCAAAGGTCGCGGGTTCAAATCGTACCTGGGATGGCCCAATTTCTGAGGATGGGATTTCTTTTTACGATACTATTTTATTGAAGTATTTAAATTTAATTAATGAATAAATAGTAACAAACAAAAATAATAATCCAAAACCCAATGTAGGATGGAAAATTTCAAGGAAAATCTATTTCTATTTTGCTCCTTATTATTGTGATTCTGTCATACGTATATATATATTTATGTTAATTATAAATATTTAATAAAAAGTAACTAAAATAAAATTGTTCTTTGTTGACCTAAGTAGGAACTGTGACTTAAAAGTTTTTTTTTATATTACTTGTTATAACTTACGACATAAGATTTGTTAGATGTACTAAATTTATTATTGCTTATGTGTTACGTCTTTTTATTTATTTCTGAATTATGATTATGCAAATGTAATCGGAAATGCAGTATTCGTTCAGCTATCTCTTTAAGATAATCTTATTTACAGTTTTTTTGCCACTAGAAGATATAATACACGTATGAGTGAATCCTAAGTGAGATTTTAGGTCATTAATTTGTCAAGAGAAGATGAAGATCCAAAACAACACAAAATAAATAAACATTTAAAATAATCTCAATTATCTATATTTCTATAATTTGCCATTAAAATTTTGTAAAGAAATAAATTATTAGAAATTCAACAAGTGAAAATAAATTTTAATACATTAATAAATATAATATTAGTACATTTTAATGTAATAATGATTTATTTTAATCTAGTGATTTGACAGTTTCTATTAAAAATTTACATTTATTACTAGTTCAAAAATAAGCTACGTTGTATTTGGTAAAATAAATAATTTATCTTACGTATAATGTGTGTATTTTCTCATTACGTATTATCATTACGTATATCACACATACAAAGAATAAATAGCAATTCATCTCTTTTATGGCTTAAACAGTATCTTACCAGTATTTTTTGTAAGCTTACTGGATCTCTAAGAAATGAATCAAATGCAAAACTAAAAAACAGCATGTAAAACAAAAATGAGTTTTAATAAATGTAATCAACGATTGGTAAAAACTTATTGAAACTTATTCTAATAAAAATAAAAATATTCAGTAATTATGGAGGGAAATACAATTATTACCTTTAAAAATTTAGTGAGTATCGCTGTGTAAAAACATTATTATAAGAAACGCAATTATTTCTTAAGCATCATTGCTTATTGATACATATTATATCTACGAAAATCCTTCTTAGAATAAACCTGTAAGTCCCATGATTAAAATGGCACAGGTAGTTAAGGATTTTATTCAAGGAGGAAGAAAATCCACCTGTACGAGGCAAAAAGGAATTCTAGTTTTTCTCGCAGAATAAATTGTACGCATATATTTCTTCATTACAGATGAGAATTGCGAAAGGAAGACTCGTGTTTTTATTTAAATTAGAAAATAACGTCAAAATATTATATTTTTATTCAAATTTTCTCGTTCCACATTTCTTAAGGGAATCTAGTATCATGATAAAATAAGACAGTTTGAAATGTAAAGCAAATTATGCAAAATGACGAAATACGAATATAAGTTCTCATGAGATACAGATATAAATTCGCTAAGAAATAAATACTAAGCAACGAATCTATCAAATTATTCAGGTTGTTTTATGTAGTAATGTAAATAAAACTGCATCTCTCAAATGAGATAATAATAAGTAAATTATTTTAAAAATTATGGCAGCTTACTGTGTTTAAATGTAAATATATATATATATATATATATATTGATTTATATTTATTGAAATTACTCTTCTGCTATTTGTTGTTAATTAGTTTTTATTCTTTTGTTTACATTACAATCACATTTTAGAAATTCCAAGAGTTTTGCTCAAAATTGTTAATCGAACTTATATATATAATTAATAGAACTTCTTACAATGAGAAATTCTTATAAAACTATCTATTTGTTTATTTTAAAAGCATGCTTATTGTTTGAAAAGTTTAAATGAGTTAAGAAAACAGGGTCCTCTCTTTTTTTTTTGAAGTTATACTTCTTTTGGGTCACTAGAGAAATAGGATGTGAGTAAATTTTTACGATGCGTGCGCACACCGTCACGAATGCGAAGACGTTTTGTCTAGAAATATACAGAACGGGACAGATCATTCCCGCCTTCGAAATTCTCAGAAAAATATTTCTCTTCACTTCCCTGAAGTAGGGGACGCCGGGGTTGAACCAGAGACCTCTAGATCTGCAGTCGAATGCTCTACCACTGAGCTATACCCCCAATGTCTGGAAAGCTTCGCTTTGCGCTGATTTGTGACTTCACTACTTGTAGGGAAAGATCGTGCTTCGCCTACGGAGCTTTTCTGATGCATTTGTTTGAACACTTTTTGTTATTATGACCCAAACATACTTTCAGGAAATTTAAAAAAATAATAAATTAATATTTAAATTGTGTTGCATGTACATAAAACATAAGCAATTTAAATAACATTTGCAAGTATAAGATTATAGATGTATTTACTACGAACGCATTGCGATGAACATAAACACATTTATTACATTGTAGCAAATTATAAGAGCTTTTTGTATTCGTATGTTTATTTTTGAAGTTATACTTCTTTTTGGGCGTTAGGGAAAAATGATGAGGGTAAATGTTTAAGATGCGGGCGCACACTGTCTCGGATGCGCGCGCATAGTTTTACGACACCGATGCGCGCGCGTGCACACCGTTGTCTAATATTATTTTAACATGTCACTTTTTTGGTGCTATGGGACTGACATTTGGGGATCATAGTAACTATTGTTATATACCATATCTGTTGGGACGCAATCCCCCCCCCTACAGCTTTTTGGCCAATATCTCGGCACCCAAGCCTCACAGTCCATTCGGACCTGGCTCATTCGATCCCTTCCTATCTGCTATTCCAGTTGTTATTTCATTTGTGTGTGTGTTGTGTGCTCATATGGCTATTTCTTCCATAGTTTTTAATTCTCTTGAACTTTTTAAATTTGTTTAAATTCGAAATATCTTGGCTCTTGTTCGAGTCTCGGACTTGAGATTTGCACCAAGCGTTCTACTCTTCGAGACACATCCAATAATCTGCTTTATTCCCATTGTGTAGGTATGGGGAGGGCTTAAACACTATAATATCATGCTCCCGTGTTAATCCTACGGGAACTGGGAAAATATTTCACCCCCCAAGGAATTGAGCTTGAAACTTGAATTTTGGAGGTCCACCATATTTTCGTAACAGCGCTATCTTAACGCGAAATTGCTTCCCCCCCTACAGGGCTTCCCCGAAATGACTCGAATCCTTTGCCACATCGGTCGACCGCACCGGCTGGATTCGATTGTTCTTCCTATGAACTTCCTAGATATATTTTTTCAGGACCTTTTCTTTACCCATATTTAACATTTTAGTTATAATTTTTTTTAAATCGCGCATAGCTCCGAGGATTTTTGAGGTTCGTTAATGAAACTCAGACTACAGGTTTTCCTTGTTGAGCTGTTTCGTCTGTTATAATTCGTGTGTAGATAGTGGGCTTAGAGAGGGGGTGCGTTATTCCTAAAATTAGAATACCCATGTTATTCCTATGGGGTTCGATCTTTTGATAACGTAACGATATTACAGACATAGAAGGATGAAACTTTGGGATTACCTACTACGCTGTGTATCGTTGGGATGTACGTGACCATTTACGTCACAGTTATTCCCCTCCGGGGGTAGTTAGTTTCGTTTTCCTTTCCCGAGCTAGCGCTGCCCCATTTGCAACTACAGACTTCGGATCAGTTCTAATGAATTACTCTTGTGTTTGCTCACAACCAGACCCGGGTTCGAGTTGCTGGGAGCCCTGCTTCTATTTTATTCAATTATTTTAAATGTTTTAATTATTTTAAAATAACCATAACTCGGAGGCTCTTCAGTCTGTCTTAATTTTCTCAGGGACGATTCTTCCCGCCGAGACATTCAATATGAGGTCTCAGGTGTCACATTCGACTCACTTCATCTCCCGATGCAGTCAGATACCCCCATGTTATTGGTCCTGTGTGGGAGTGTTTAAATTTATTTAAATCGTAATTATCTCAGGTTTGGCTGGTCCAATTGACTGAAGGTTAGTATCGTCAACTCTGCTCGTGACTGCCTTTCGTTCTTGGCCCAGCTTGCCCTACTAAAGATTTTTAGAATGATTTTAATCTTGTTACGCCAAAGAAGTATAACTTCTTACGTGCGTGCATAAGTACACACACACTTTTTCAGCAGTACTTAACATTTTTATTATTTTAGAAATGTAATCTAGTCTTATTAACACGCTTTTATCAGCTTCACCTGTATAAAACGGAATCTTTGAAATCGATTTGTACCCGCTTTAAGAGATCAGAATATTTCGAAATTTTGTACACTTATCAAAGGGCCAATGACAATACAATAATTTAATAGTTTTGTTCCATTGTCCTGATCAAAGTAATTACAATTAACGATTTCCCATTTCCAGATTTGGCGACTAAAAGATTAAGTTTACACTCCTAAAGCGAAAACGCTAAGGGTTAATACAATAACAACAAACAAAAAAAAAGTGTTCTTCATGTGAAAAAGGGAGGATGTGTCAGCAACTTCTAACTTAAAAGACTATAAAAGCGAGGGTATTTTTAAAGTTTTTTAAACTATCATTTATAATTGTAAATATTGTTTACAATTTAAAAAAAAGGCAGGCAGTGCTGATGCATACCCTATCAATTCAAATATATTATGATAATTATTTATAGAAAATATTGATTTACTAAGTATTTGCAACGATATAATGGCCATAGTTAAAATATTTAGATATTTTTACTTAGGTTGTATAATATCTAAATATTTCAACTACGGCCCTTAGTTGACAAAAACAGAGTTAGTCTGAAATAAAGTAATTTTTATCTTTGTATACTGTATTGACTTTTGTATTAATTAATATAATTAGTGTAATTGATTTTGTATTAATCTAAAACAAATATATTACATGGAAATTGCGTTAGAAATTAGATAGTTTCAACCGGATTACCTGATAACAAATGATTAATAAAATAAATTCTCCTTTCTGACTTATATAGGAAGTTAAGTTTTATATTGTTTGGCCATTTGCTTCAGAAATTAACACAGAATATTAGAAATTATATTTTTTATTATGGAAATGTTTCGTTAAATCATATAATTTCATTAATGGAAGAAGAAAATTAATAACTTAATTTTATAACTTTCATTTTTCCCAATGAATTAATGTAGTAATGCTTGCGGTGTTTTCAAAAGTGATATTGTTTTAGCCTTAGTAATTATGCGTTATATGAAGGAATTATGATTGAAAATCTCCAGGGAAAGATTCCATTTTATTTTTGTTTTTAAAAAACTCTGAAATTTACGAATTTTATAAAACTGCAAATTTTAATTGATGTTAATGCACTGTTTTGAAGCCAATGAATTAAATTGTTATGGAATTAAAAAAATATTTATGCGAAATTTAATCGATGAATATCTTTTATTAATTCTTATTTTAAAAGTAATTCATAACTTCTCTTTCAGTATATTTAGTTTAAACAAAATTGGTTGTTAGAGAAGGATTGGGATTTACAGTTAAATGATTGCTTCTATTATTATCGCACACAGAATTATTATCAAGGATCGTTTGAGCCATGGTCAAGTTACGAGGATGACATCTGAGCTGGCATCCTATTATCTATACTTCAATGACACATTAATATGAAAAATTTGATCATCGGGAAGATTTAATGTTCATTAGATCCACTGCACGATGATTTATAAGCATCAGGACTTGATAAGTCAATGTCATAACCTTTCGGCTAGCTCGAATAAAAATTAACTCTCAAAGATCTTTGCAAGTAACAGTTTGCAATGTCTAAGTTGTGCTGGTGTATAGTGCGGTGAACCACATTTATGTACTCGAATTTCAGTTCAGAGTCCTTTACATTCCCCGAAGGGAGCGAATAACATGCTTTTAGGCTCTATGAGAAAGATTGGATGCCATTTATGACACCTAAATTTTGAGAATAAGGCCAAGACTTGACTTATAGAAGTCGAGAAACTAGAGACATTAGTGATTAATCGATTGTTTATTTACGTCGCATTTTGAAACTACTCGAGGGTTATTTGAAGACTTTAAGCAACCCTGTATCGTATCTGTTATGACCGTAAATGGTCAATGAATTAGGGTATCCAAGTACCAAAGCTAAAGTTATTTTATTTCTGCTTCAGTAAATTTACCGAGAATTTCGACTCACTCGCCTTTTAGAGAGACGGGGCTAAATTCATATAGCATCGAAACTTCAAAAATGGACGAACAAAGAGAAATATATCAGGCACTTAGCTACAACTGTTCGCGAATATTTTATTCCAGAATACCACAGACACACACAATAGCACCTTAACTACAATTTCAATTTGAATTACAGATTATAAACGTACAACGATCACTAACAACATTTTTATAGGGCCAAATCATCCGACCTTGGAGGCAAGTACAGAGTTAACATAAAGGGTCGTTGTGTGTACTGTATTGGAAATTGCTACACAAGAAATACATTTGGGTATCTAAGCTCTTTCGTCTCGTGATGGGGAAGCTAGTAAAGAAAAATATATTTACTGCTTACTAACACTTGTAACTTAAAAGGGGTTTAAGATTGACTTGTCCACCGTTAACAACCGTCACTTTTCTCTAGCGTGACATTAACCAAACGAAACAGCCAAACTGATTGCCAAAAAGAATCTCTATAATTCATATGACCTCAAAGAGTATATGAATTGTCTACTGTTAAAAATGGTATTGTATCCAATTGCAATAATAACAAATTTTCTTTCCTAATTAATACAACTTTGTGTCTGTATTTTTGTATTAAAACTCAACTAGAAAAACATAAGCTATTGCAGTAGAGAACTTCCAATATCTCTCTCATTTCGAACCACGATTAAAAGATTTGGTCGAAGCCTGAGCTTGTGCCTCAATTACTTCTTTTCTCGTGAGAAAGTTTATGTCATATATGACTGAATATACAGCAGGCATCATCAACTGAAAAGATAATATTTAACAGAATCAAGATTCTAGCTTGAATCCACTGATAAAGGGTGTTTTTTTAGAGGTATAGGAATTTAAATTGCAATAAAACAACGATGTATTATTCGATTGACATGAATTTTTTTATTCGAAAGATAATCTTGTGGCATTACATTTTAAATATCATTTCTGGCATATGACTGCCACGGCTTGCTCGGATGTAGTACAATCTGGACGTCCAATTTTCGATGACTTTTTCCAACATTTGTGGCCGTATATCGGCAATAACACGGCGAATGTTGTCCTACAAATGGTCAAGCGTTTGTGGCTTATCAGCATAGACCAAAAACTTTACATGGCCCCACAGAAAAAAGTCTTGCGGTATTAAATCACAAGATCTTGGAGGCCAATTCACAGGTCCAAAACGTGAAATTAGGCGGTCACCAAACGTGTCTTTCAATAAATCGATTATGGAACGAGCTGTGTGACATGTTGCGCCGTCTTGTTGGAACCACAGCTTCTGGACATCATGATTGTTTAATTCAGGAATGAAAAAGTTAGTAATCATGGCTCTATACCTATCACCATTGACTGTAACGTTGTGGCCTTCATCGTTTTTGAAGAAGGATTCCACCAGCCTATAAAGCGCACCAGTCAGTTTTTTGGATATAACGGTGTTTCGACATACACTTGTGGATTAGCTTCACTCCAAATGCGGCAGTTTTGTTTGTTGACGTAGCCATTCAACCAGAAGTGCGCTTCATCGCTAAAAAAAATTCGCTTATGAAAATCGGGAACAACGGCGATCTCGTTTTGGGCCCATTCGACGAATCTACGCCTTGCTTGATGATCGTTTTGATGAATTGCCAAACCAAACTGAGAATAAATCACATGACAGCTGTTAAATCGGTCGCCATCTTGGAAAGTAATGCCAACTTAAACTTCTATACCTGGAAAAAAACACTCTTTACAATGCAAAAGTGAAGTCATCCTTAGCTATGTACCACGACCAAAAATTGTTCCAAAGTCAATATAAATAAGTTTATGTGTTATAATGCAGTTAATTCAAATATATTAAATAATATATTCGTTCCATTTATTTCAGATGATATTTCTCACTTCGAAGAAAAATTATTTTGCATCTCTTAATTTTATGTTTTAATATTTGTTTAAAAATTATACCATTGTTAAGAATCGATTTGAATCATTTTTATAGTCAATAATATTTTGTACTTTCGTTTAATTTTTTATATTGACAATTCCACGCACCAAATAAAAGAAATGATTATTGCTAATCAAAATAAATATGAAGTACATATGAGCCAAATTATTTCAATTTTTGAAACTTATCATACGTAAATTTAAATAAGATTTGCAGTACTATGATAAATAAAACAGCAGAATTGGTATCCGATGATTCATCGTACTTTTATGGATTGATAAGGAAAGCTTTTATTATGTTCAAAAAGCTATTTAAGCCTTCACATAATTGTATATGAATATTAGAAATATTTGACTTTAACTCACGTTCAATTTTTTTATCCTGGTTGAGGATCAACAAAAGTACAAGATCCATCAATAGTACAAAAATGTTTGTTTAACTAAAAAAATCTTTTTTAAAATTATTACTTAAAAAACAAAAATCTGAAACAATTACTTAAAATGTACTTGTGTATTTCACCTTTCCTTCCACCATAACAAAGAATATCCAATAACACTCCATACCCGGAGCAAATGCTGTGACAAATAAAAATCACCCAACGGAATTCTGAGGTAAAAACAAATCGAAAGAAATCTTCCGCTAGAAAAAAAAATCAAAGGAAAAAAAAATCTTACTTACTCCAAATAAACCCCCCTCATTTTTCGAAAGCAAAGCCACCTCCTACAGAAGCATAAGTTTCGCATCATAACCCAATGAAACCGATTCTGTGTCAAGCCTGACCCCTCATCATTGCCTCATCCAAGAGCTTTTTAGCCCCCTTCCTAAGAGCTCCAAAAGAGGTACCTTGGATCACAGTGATCGCGCGTAATTTAAAGCAAAAAGGGGAAGAAAAAAAGTGGGAATGCAACGGAGCATCTAATGGAGAGCTCTCTTGTGGCCAGATTACAGTCCATTACCTCGATGACATGACGGAGGATCATCGACTCGCCACTTAACGCCACTGACCGCCACTCCATCAAATGGATTCGTACTTTTTTTCTTTCTTTCTGTTCTTCCAAGTTCCAGCTTTGCCGTCTTCATCGGACTTTGTACAAAAACGGACGTATACGGGCGTATAATTACTATTAAGGTTTTCCCTTTAATGCATGCGCATTTGTGGGACTCGTTAATGTGTGGCAAAAAGTTAAGAGAATACGTTCTTTTTTGTATTACAAGACAGACAGGTAATTATTAGGAATTAAGCTTGCTATGTAATGATTGGACTTGCACAACTATATTGTTAGAATAGTAAAGTAGTTATCTACTAGATGTATACATGATTGGAGCACAGATATATATATATAGTTATTTTATTGTTCCTAATTTATAATTTTTCGAGGTTTTGTTTTCTTTTGAGAGATAAATAGATACATAATATTGCATTAGTTAAATCTAAATGGTGATTTAGTGAAATGTAGATATTTAATTAAATTTTTATTCTCTCTACAGATAAAATATACTACATTAAAAAAAATTCATTGAAGGAACTGGTAAGATTATTTTGAATTTTTAGTGTTTAATGGCACCAACTTTTTGTTTATTCTGTAGCATATTTTTCAGAAGTATGTGACCAAAATTAAAATTTTCAAATTTATTTACCTCGAAAAATTAATAACACAAGAAACTGCTAGTAAACATTTAATTCATTTATCTTGGTGTAATTGTATTTTAATAGCTGCTACAGATACATTATCCATATATAAATTTCAGGAAAGAGAAAAATAATTTTTTTATCATAAAAATATTCGATTAAACTGAAACTATGAATATGGTGTGCTTATTAATAACATGATTTAATAATTAAATCGAAATAGTATAATATTCTTAGACACTGAAGTGTTATTTATTATTTAAATCAGAATGACGAATTTATTTCAGCGCCCTCATCTAGTTTCTAAGAGTTGATCCGACACTGTCAGTTAGGTGGCATTAGCAACAACTCAATGATTTACTGTATGTCTTCCCCAAAGAAGAAGGTTGACATTAGTGTTAGGATCAATTTGCAGGGATGTTTTATTTTTTAGTTCTACTGCATTAATAGTGATACCTTTTCTGAAATCAGGCACACATGAAACTTTCAAAACTAAATAGTATTTATTTAAATAATTATTTTTAGTTTGGTGTGATTATTATTTTCATATTTTTACTTTGATTTCATATCTGAAAAATTCCATCGTCCTCGCTTTGCACGAGGGAATTCGCGATTTTTCTTCCTATAACCTGTACATGAGTTGATATCTTCAGAAACAAGCAGAGGAACTTAGTTTCACATTTTCTAGGAAGAAATTTCTCTTTCCTTGCCTGTCTTTGAATCATGTGTTTCTTATGTTCCATTAACATAATAATGAAGCAACCCAATAAATTAACAACACAATTAGTTATTAATTACAGAATTTGTTTTAATGACGAAAATGGTACCTAAACTTTATTTCATTGTCTATATTATTAAATTACATCATTTAAGAACTTTAAATTACTTTCCAAGAGTTAATTACAATGTCTTCAATACAGACTAAACCAAGACGTAAACTATGTCAAAACAAAGCTGATAAAATTTTGCACAATACGTGCGTATACAGTCTATTCTACTTTCTAACATAGTAAAGTATCATGCGCTAGCATGCTACTTAAAAAGAATAGAGGGTATCGTTATCATCATCATCATTCATGGTAATGATGATATGCGAATTTCAAATAGTCAATATAATTTTAGTGTCATTTGCTTTCTAAGCCTGTATTTTTGCACATCTTTACTGTTAGTTGAGCGTTTTGAGTTTATAATTATTGTATGTTGGTGATGTTATGTAACTAAATGTGTTGCACCTTCTAAAAGTGTTTAATTTCAGAAGATAATATTAGTACACACATTATTATACATAAGTCTATGATCTCTCTTACTGTTTTCTTTGATATAACGAATTTCCGAATGCTAGTCCATAAAGCATATTTTAGGATATACATACAGTTTACAATGAAAATATAGGTTCAAACAAAGTATTTCAAGATATCTTTATCTTTAATCTTACTAAACAATTTCTTCAAGATATTTCC